>VWYE01006602.1:193682-315672 GCA_013398995.1 Alaudala cheleensis
GTCAAGAGCAGCTGAACACAAGCCAGAGTGTGCCCAGGTTGCTAAGGAGGCCAAAGGCATCCTGGCCTGTATCAGCAACAGTGTGGCCAGCAGGAGCAGGGCAGGATCATCCCTTTGTACTTGACACTGTGAGCCCACACCTCGAGTCCTGTGCCCAGTTCTGGGACCCACATGACAAAAGAATTATTGAGGTGCTGGAGAAAGTCCACCAGCAGAGCTGGTGAAGGGTCTGAAACACAGATCATATGAGGAGCAGCTGAGGGAGCTGGAGATGTTTAGCCTGGAGAAAAGGAGGCTCAAGGGAGACATTATAACTCTGCAAATCCCTGAAAGGAGGTTGTACCTGGGTGGAGGTAGGGCGCTTATCCTCTGCAACAAGCGATGGCACATGTGTAAATGGCCTCAAGCTGTACCGAGGGAAGTTCACCCTGGACAACAGGAAAAATTCTGTAGGAATCTTGTGGGGTGTTCCGGGATGCTAACGAGGGATCTCTAGAGCCCAAGACAGCTCTTAGAATATGCAGTTTATTACATGGGTCATGGGTAAAAAAAAGGGGGCTTGCTTTAGCTGTCAGCCACAGCTTAAAAGAGAGAGAGAGACAGAGAGCAAGAGAGCTAAATTCTTGCTACAATACATTATATCTTTTTCTGTGTTGAATATTCTAATTCACAGTAACCAACCAGCACAAATCCTGTAGAATTTACATATAGCCTAGAAGAGTTACTACATTACCATATTGTGTTACATTTTAAACCCCAATATCTACTTCTAAAACTCTCCATTTTCTTCCCTGCCACATTGGCAGGGTCTCTCCGATCTTTGGACCTTTGATATTGTTTAATCAAAGGGGATTCTCCTTTAGCTGGCCAAACCATTGTCTTTTCTAGTTATTCAGTAACTAGCTGATTGCTTTGGCATCTTAGATATCGAAGCTGGCTTTCATTCTACTTCGCGTATAGGTTTTATATTCTCACAATCTTTTTGCCAAGCATAATTATAAAGTTTTCCTGTTTCATCATCCCCAGCAGAATTATTTCACTTAAAAGATAGCCAAGAATTGGAACTGACTGCCCAGGGAGGTGGTGGAGTCACCATCCCTGCAGCTGTTGAAGAAATAACTGGATGTGACACCAAATGATGGTGATTGGTCAAAGGTTGGAACCAATGATCTTAGAGGTCTTTTCCAAACTAAACGATTCTGCGATTCTGTAACTAAAATATCTACCCTTTAATAGATAGTAACAATACTTGTGCTTTTCTGTTAAAGCACTTAGGGTTTTTTTTGTTTTGGTTTGGTTTTTCTGGGGATTTTGTGGGTTTTTTGTAAAATAAGTGTCTCACTGACAGTTGACAGAGAGGAGAGTGTAAAAAAAGAAATTATGGAAATTATATCGGGAACAGAAAGCTTGTTAGACAAACAGCAAAGGCTCCAAGCTGGGAGAGAGAGAAATACCAGACTTCCAGTTTGGAACCATCAAAATAGCAAGGAATGGATATGGAGTCAAGAAGGTTTGTTTGAACAAGGGGAAACAAGCCAAAATATGCACAGAGGTTTTCAACTGTTATGTGCTCTTGAATGTTTATAAATCCAGTTTTCCATGGAACTGATGCTTTAAGAAAGTGTCTTAACCTGCTGATGAGCTGTAATAAACCTTGAGATTTTAGAGGAACCGGGATATGAAGACACTTTTTTTGTTTAGCATTATTGCTCTAAAGCAAGTATGGCTTAGAGGCGGGTGCACTGCCACCTACTCGTGTCACATGAACCTTGTTACCATGTCCCAGTGTCCCAGAATCCATGAAAAACTGCCAAACAAGCGCTAAGGGGTTTCAAGTCTTCAAATACCTGGATGTCAAATGCTTTATAATTTTGTAGTGAATGCAATGACCTTATTAAATTTTCCACTGAGAATTTCATCTTGATTTTTAGAAGTCAATTAAAAATCTCATTAATTTCTGTGAAAGTTTATTTATCACTGAAATAATTTTGTATAATTTGTGTTTTTTATCTCATGTCTCCATTGCTTTCTTCAAAGTAATCTTAATTCTATTAAGTGTTTAAACCCATAAATTCTCTTGAAATTTTGAAATCTGTCATCACATATAAACAGATAATTGCTTTTCAATATAGTAATTTTATTTCAGGTCTTTTAGCAGAGTATTACTGTGTTTTCCTTAAAGTACTATGTTAAAAAATCCTCATTTCTACTTTCATTTTTTGATACTTATTATTGGAAGGTAGTTAGTAGAATAGAATCAAATTATTTAGCTTGAGTCACTCTTTATCAGTTTTATTACTTATTCTTTATCAGCCTCACTCTTTTCAATCTGTTTCTCAGGTTTGCTTTGTATATCCTGAAGGATTCATATTTATCTCATGCTGCCTATGAGACCTTCTTGGTATTTAGCAATAAAAAGTTCCATTGTCAGTTGCTTATAGCTTTTTCAATAATTTAACTCTCCAGGCTGATATTCTTTATGCTACCTTCAAAATTAATTTTTCAGAAAAAAAAGAAAAAAGAATTCCAGACTTGGTCTATTTGGCATGCCAATCATGTGCCAAATAATAACATTTGGTGATAAACGATGTATCATAAATCACAGGGAGAAGAGGAAGATTCATTCATATATTTTTACACTCTATAAGAATGTCATTTAGTGTGAAAAACATTTAAAATGGTAAAAATATAAATAAATTTATCAGTTTTTAAATATGTCTACAAAGTTATAGCCACAGTCTTAGAAATCCTACAGAATGGGAGTGAGCAAAACAAGTCTTTGTCCTGATAAGTTTGAGATGGCATATGCAACCTTTCATTGTAATGTAGTATGTTTCAATAAATGTACATTTCTTTGTGGGGTATAGAATGTCAATATCAAGAAATCCACTGCTTTGAAGCCAGCTAAACTATAGCCCATTTCTAGAGAAAGACAATTTGAATACACTTACCCCGCAAGTTTTTTCTTCCTTTGCCTGCTCTAAGTTGAGACAGTAAAAGGATCTGTCTTGTAACAGAAGACACTGCTTGATGTTTAAGAGTAGGGCTAAGGAAAGCTTGGAAAAATCTGTTTTAGTGTTACCATTCTAATGTGACCATAGGTTAGTCGACAGTGAAGATTGATGTGTTATTCCTGAGGTGTTAATGCAAATATCATGTGCACAAACATTAGGATTTTAATTTTTACCACTCTGTTAATGTTCCTGTATGTTATATTTGGCCTCTTGTTCTTATTCTGTTTTCTCTTGGCATCTTGATCTTTTCTTCTAGAAAAAATCATCTCTTTATTTCATCCATATATATAACATCAGTCAAAATCTTTTATTACAGATGATGCTGAGGTGATATGATTCATGCACACCCAAATAGGTCTCCTCCGTCATTAATTCAAAAAAGTACAAATGCTTTCTAGAGTACAGTTCCATTAGTTTTTAAATCAATTTAGGCTCTGTGTAGAGAGTGATCAGTGGTATTGCTCTTTGTCTAACGGAATTTGTTTCACCACTTAGGACGCTCTATAGGAGAAAAGCTTGCAACAGGAAAAGCTCTAAAAAAAGAACAGGGAAATAAGGTTTATAAATTAGTCCCACTAGTAAACTAGATACTTCAGGGGAATAAGAAATATGGAAACCATAAAGGTTAGGAGGAGGTTTAAGAAAGTGAAATATTTGTTGATTGCCAGTATTTAGAATTATGAAAGGTTCTCCAGGAACAGTACAAGTCATCCAGCCTTAATATTTTTATAGGGACAATAAATATACTGTTTTTTCATGGTAAGCTTTTCCTAGTGGGAAACTGCAGAGGTGACTTCAGTGAGAAGATGCCATAACTTGTCTCCATGTTGGACAGAGTTCCAAGTGGCTACAGGATGGACTGATGCTGGCCAGAGCTGAGCCAGAGACATTGGTAGTGTCTCTGTGATAACATGTGTAAGAAAGTGTTAAATAGCTGTGCAGCAGCTGAGAGAGAAAGAGAGAATATGTGAGACAAACAACACTGAAGACACCAAGGTCAGTGTAAGAAGAAGGGGAGGGACTGTCCTCAGTACCAGAGCAGAGACCTCCCTGCAGCCCATGGTAACACAGGTTGCCCTGCTGCTGACCATGAAGGAATCCATGCTGAAGCTAAAGGTGTTACCCTATGGAAAACTTGCATAAGAACTGGCTTCTGACAGGACTGTGGCCCCATGGAGAGGAGTCCATGTTAGGGCAGGTCTCCTGACAGGACCACTTTTCATGTGGATGACCCACACTGGAGCGGTCAGTTCCTGAACAACTGCACACCATGGAAAGAACACACACCGGAGCAGTTCCCAGGGATCTGAAGCCCATGGAAAGGACTCATGTTGGAGAAAGCCATAAAGGACTGTCTCACATGAGAGAGATTCCATATTGGAACAGGGCAAGAACATGAAAAGAAAGGAGCAGCAAAAACATATGATGAACTGACTACAATGACCACAACATGTCCCTACTGCTGCTTGCAGGAAGGAGGTAGAAAAGAGGGAAATTAAGCCTATGGAGAAGGCAGGGGTGAGGTACAACTTTTTGACTCTGTTATTATTTCTCCATAGCTTGTTTTGTTTGATTGGTAAGAAATTGATTTCAAGTCGATTTTATTTTGCCTATGATGGTAATTGCTAAGTTCTCTCCCTGTCCTTAGTTGATCCACAAACATTTCATCATTTTTCTACTCCATCCNTCAATATCAAGAAATCCACTGCTTTGAAGCCAGCTAAACCATAGCCCATTTCTAGAGAAAGACAATTTGAATACACTTACCCCGCAAGTTTTTTCTTCCTTTGCCTGCTCTAAGTTGAGACAGTAAAAGGATCTGTCTTGTAACAGAAGACACTGCTTGATGTTTAAGAGTAGGGCTAAGGAAAGCTTGGAAAAATCTGTTTTAGTGTTACCATTCTAATGTGACCATAGGTTAGTCGACAGTGAAGATTGATGTGTTATTCCTGAGGTGTTAATGCAAATATCATGTGCACAAACATTAAGATTTTAATTTTTACCACTCTCTTAATGTTCCTGTATGTTATATTTGGCCTCTTATTCTGTTTTCTCTTGGCATCTTGATCTTTTCTTCTAGAAAAAAATCATCTCTTCATTTCATCCATATATATAACATCAGTCAAAATATTTTATTACAGATGATGCTGAGGTGATATGGTTCATGCACACCCAAATAGGTCTTCTCCATCATTAATTCAAAAAAGTACAAATGCTTTCTAGAGTACAGTTACATTAGTTTTTAAATCAATTTAGGCTCTGTGTAGAGAGTGATCAGTGGTATTGCTCTTTGTCTAACGGAATTTGTTTCACCACTTAGGACGCTCTATAGGAGAAAAGCTTGCAACAGGAAAAGCTCTAAAAAAAGAACAGGGAAATAAGGTTTATAAATTAGTCCCACTAGTAAACTAGATACTTCAGGGGAATAAGAAATATAGGAAACTATAAAGGTTAGGAGGAGGTTTAAGAAAGTGAAATATTTGTTGATTGCCAGTATTTAGAATTATGAAAGGTTCTCCAGGAACAGTACAAGTCATCCAGCCTTAATATTTTTATAGGGACAATAAATATACTGTTTTTTCATGGTAAGCTTTTCCTAGTGGAAAACTGCAGAGGTGACTTCAGTGAGAAGATGCCATAACTTGTCTCCATGTTGGACAGAGACAGTTCCAAGTGGCTACAGGATGGACTGATGCTGGCCAGAGCTGAGCCAGAGACATTGGTAGTGTCTCTGTGATAACATGTGTAAGAAAGTGTTAAATAGCTGTGCAGCAGCTGAGAGAGAAAGAGAGAATATGTGAGACAAACAACACTGAAGACACCAAGGTCAGTGTAAGAAGAAGGGGAGGGACTGTCCTCAGTACCAGAGCAGAGACCTCCCTGCAGCCCATGGTAACACAGGTTGCCCTGCTGCTGACCATGAAGGAATCCATGCTGAAGCTAAAGGTGTTACCCTATGGAAAACTTGCATAAGAACTGGCTTCTGACAGGACTGTGGCCCCATGGAGAGGAGTCCATGTTAGGACAGGTCTCCTGACAGGACCACTTTTCATGTGGATGACCCGCACTGGAGCGGTCAGTTCCTGAACAACTGCACACCATGGAAAGAACACACACTGGAGCAGTTCCCAGGGATCTGAAGCCCATGGAAAGGACTCATTTTGGACAAAGCCATAAAGGACTGTCTCACATGAGAGAGATTCCATATTGGAACAGGGCAAGAACATGAAAAGAAAGGAGCAGCAAAAACATATGATGAACTGACTACAATGACCACAACATGTCCCTACTGCTGCTTGCAGGAAGGAGGTAGAAAAGAGGGAAATTAAGCCTATGAAGAAGGCAGGGGTGAGCAACTTTTTAACTCTGTTATTATTTCTCCATAGCTTGTTTTGTTTGATTGGTAAGAAATTGATTTCAAGTCGATTTTATTTTGCCTATGATGGTAATTGCTAAGTTCTCTCCCTGTCCTTAGTTGATCCACAAACATTTCATCATTTTTCTACTCCATCCTGTTTAGGAGGAGATGTGATAGAGTGGGTTGGTGGGCACATGGAGACCAGTGAAGGTCAATCCACCACCCTCCCTCTCTGCATCTTCTTTCCTATAATGAAGATTAAAGAAGTTATTTTCCTCTCATCTGACACTCCTCAGCCCCATATAAAGGGACACATAAAGCAGAGAAAAGGTGTGAAGTTCTTAGTAGTTTTAGTTGTTTCTTTAAAAAGAAGAATCAGAGATTTTACAAAATCAAATACCTCCCCCTTGGACACATTTCTCATCTTGTATTGTCAGATGATGTGAAGATCACAGCTGGTTCCTAGAGGCTATAATTTCCTTTCCCTTGTTTTTTTCAGTTTCAAAACTTAATTGCCTACAGAACTCAAGGTGGGGGGAGGGAAGAGAGGGCTGCAGAGAAATGAGGTGGTAAAAGAGGAAAAGAGGAAAAGAAGAAAAAGAAACTGCTTCATTTAAATACCATCTTAAGAAATCAATGCTAGGAAAAAAATGTAATAAAAGTTTATTCAGTTACAAAGAAATACTGGAGGACTTGCTTCTGAAGAAGCCCCTGTTTCCCAATGCCTTCTTGTAGGGTGATTTAATTCTCCCCATGGTTTCTGGACTGAATAGATCATATTTTGGCCTTGACAAACTTTTAATCTCAGCAAAATATATGGAGCGAATAATTGGTAATATTACTTTAACACTTCTTGCATGTTTATCTATCAGTGAAAAAACTGTAAAAAGAGGATTTTTTAGCAGTTCTCTGACAGTTTACATTACACGATGTTAAATCTTGCTAAAGAGTTAAACAGGATCAGCTTTCAGCACCACAAGGCCCAAGAAAGACTTTGTAGCAGTGTGCCAAGTAATTTCTTAAAAGCTGTTTAACACCTTAATCAGGAACATGGACAGTAGAATTGAGTGCACCCTCAGCAAGTTCACTGATGCCACCAAGCTGTGTGATGCAGTAACACACTGGAGGGAAGGGATGCCATCTAGGGAGACCTGGACAAGCTGAAGAGTTGGGCCCATGATAACCTCATGAAATTAAACCAGGCCAAGTGCAAGGTCCTGCACCTAGATTAGGGGAATTCCAAGCACAAAAGCATGCTGGGTGGAGAATAGATTGAGAGCAGCCCCTGAGGAGATGGATATAGGGCTGTCAGTAGAAAAGAAATTCTACCTGGGCTGGCAATGGGTACTCACAGCCCAAAAAGCCAGCCCAGCCTTTGGCTGTACCAAAAGCAGCATGGTCAGCAGGGTGAGGGAGGTGATTCTACCCCTCTTCTCTGGTGAGACTTCACCTGGAATTCTGCATCCAGGTCTGGGGCCCCTGAACATAAGAAGGATGCAGATCCATCAGGGCAAGTCCCAGGAAGAGCTTTGAAGATGATCAAAGGGCTGGAGCACCTCTGCTATGGAGACAGGCTGAGAGAGTTGAGGCTGTTCAGCCTAGAGAAGAGAAGCCCAAGAGAAGGCCTTGTAGCACCTTCCAGTAACTTCAGAGAGTCTGGAAGAGAGATGGAGCGGGACTTTTCACAAAACATTAGTAGTAGCAGCAAGAGGACAAGGGGTTATGGCATCAAACTGAAAGAAGCCAGGTTTTCATTATATATAAGGAAGAAATTCTTTAGTCAGGGTAGTGAGACACTGGATCAGTTTACCCATAGAAGATGTGAATGCCCAATCCCTGGAAATATTCAAGACAAGTTTCAATAGGGCTTTCAGCAATCTGGTCTAGTGAGAAGTACCCTTGCAAATGGCAGGGGATTTGGAACTAAGGGAATTTCAAGGGTTTTTTTCCAACCGAAACCATCTGTGATTCGATGATCTATCATGGTATGATCTTGCCCTGACAAGATTTTCAGTCCTGTGCCTCTTTAAGTTGAAGACCCAACCAGATAAAGCCCTGAACAAAATCTCATAAATGATCCTGCTTAAAGCAGAAGATTGAGCTGGAGACCTCCTGAGGCCTTTTCTAACCTAAATTATTATCTGATTTTATGATACTAGAAAGAAGTCCAAACCACCTTGAGAGAGCAATTAAAAAATCAAGGTAAAATTTTCAGGCCTAGCTGGCAGTGAATTTCTGCCTACCTTCTCCTCTATAATGCAGTTACCTGAAATAATGGGTTTTGGGGGATGTTTTTGGTTGCTGTTGAGGTTTTTTTGTTTTTGTTTCTTTAAGAATATTTTTATTTATTTTACAGTATTGTTTGAAGTGTGAGTGGGAGAGCCATGGAAACCAGACTTAAGTGCATTCTGAAGCAATTAACCAGTTAGAACATTTTGTACAGCTGACTTTTGTGGTCAGAACTAAGCAAATATAACCTTAAAACCCACAAAACATGCAAGGTGAATGATCCACATGAACATGATATCTTAATTAATGATATCTTAATTTTGAATGATTTTTTTTCCTGTCTCATGAACTAATACCATTTAAAAATCATTGTCTTTTTTGAAATTACTCAGGTATGTGTTGATCTTCCCTGTTTAATAACTGCAACAAATTACAATGAAGGAAAATATATTTACAGTTTTGGTTATTAGATGTGTAATAATGAGGGAATGATTTATCAATTGCTTAATTTTAGCTGTTTAGAAGCAAGTACCTTCCTCTAGCTGAAGAATATAAAAGAATATCACAAAGAAGATTGTTTTAAAATCAGATCCTGGCCCCTCTTCCTGAGCCCCCTCCAATTTGAAATCCTTGAGCGGCTGCTGTCTGGGCAAGATCACACAACCTTTTACAAACCCAATCTATATTTTAACTCTTTCTGTGACAAATGAAACTCGCAGAATATTGATCATCTGAAGAGTAGAAGGAAAAGTCAGAGTGAACGACATTTAAAAAGATGGTATGAAGATACCAAGGTAGGTGAAAGAAAAGCTGTATCTTAAGTGGAGATAGAGAAGATGCCTTAGCAATTTAGGCTGAAAGTCTTCTGTGAACCATGGTAACAGACTGTAATATACTAGAATATCTCTTTAAATCATGGAAATATGAACTAGGGAAATGAAAGTTCAGATTTTGGTTTTGAGCAAAGGTATCTGTAATGGACTAAGTGAATTTGGATGTAGTTGTGATCCTATGGTTCCATGAGATGTTTGAACAGAGAAAGAGATGAGATAAGAAGCCCTCTGTGCCAGTGAAGAAGTGAGAAGACATCTCTGCCCCATAAAATGAAGAAATATCCTTTGTGTCTGAACAGTTCATTTTAAAATGACACCCCAGTAAGCATGAGTCTACAGGTCATCTGCAGCCACAGGAAAGGCTGCATGATATGGGAGGTCTACAAAAAGCAGGTTTCCAGGCAGCTGCTTTTATGAGAGCTAAGAGCCACAAGCAGACTGTTTTTTCTTGTGGAAAGTTACCATAACCAGAAGAGACTTCTCTCTCTAAAGGGACTGCTGAAAGATTATTTTATAAGCGGTCCTGACCTTGGGTTCTGAGTTTTGTCTTTATACATTGTCTGTGAGAAAGAAAAGATGCTAGTAGGGGAGGAGAAGTGGTTTGAAAGTTTCATTTTGATTTTCATTCTCCTATTGTGTTAATAAATCTATCTTTATCCTTTAAGTTTAGGCTTGTTTTGCTTTTCTCCTAATCCTATCTCACAGCAAAAAAAGACACTAGAACCACTACAGAATGTTACCTGAATCCTGGCTTCATCTTTACTTTTACATTGGCAGAGATCAATGTCATTATAACCAACAATAAATAACCAAAATTATTTATTCTCATCTGATGAGATGTCCTTCAGCTTCATTCCCTTTGCTCACCTACTGCAATTACTGCATAGCACAGAATGTTAAGATCAATCTTTTTTTTCTGAGCCACTTGAACAGGACTGAAAGGAAGAACAAATCTATAGTCTTTGTTAGCAGGTACAGCTATTTGGTCCTTTTATTTTCTCCTCAGATACAAAGTCATTTAAACACACTAGTCAACATAAAAATTTTTGGAGGTCAGAGAAAAATGTAAAATTAAACATATGATTTTTAAAATTTATGCATGTGTTTACTATTCTTCAAAGAGTCAGTTTTCACTTTTTCTTAAGAAAAAATGGAAGCAGCTTTCATTTCCCAAAAGCAGTGTTTTCCCACTACTGATTTTGTTGTATGTGTCCAAATTCCCCAGACAGTAAGACACACAATTGTGCTACACTTACTTTCACAATCTGACTTTTCATGCATATCTGTATGTCTATGATACGCATTCATGTTCCACATACCTTTCTTTACCAGTTTTCTACACTTGCAATAGTTTTTCAAACTCATCTCTTTCCCTTAAGAATAGCTTATTGGAGATACAAGATCCTTAATGATGATTTATGGTTCCTTTCCAAAAGCTTAACAACCAATCTTTTGTGATCCCATTTCACAGATCTGTGTGCAATCCTCATGAGCTTGCCAGTATTTGTTTTCTCCTCTCACAGAGACGCTTTCTTTAATACCAGCTATCACCATTGTAAGCTCTTATTCAATTTGTTATGGAATGTATACTAGGCAGAGAAATCCTGAACCTCTGTCACAGTCTTGATGGCCACTTGTCTTTCTCCTTCTCCTTCCCCTTCCAGTTCATAACTGTATTTCCTGTATATTCTCACAATCCTACAGGAATGGGAAACAGTTGCTTTTGCTGATCCATGGTCTGTTGGCCATAATGCCACAGCCAGTGAATGGGTGGTCCTGTGATCTTCCAGTTAAAGCAGAGTTTTACTCTCTTGTGAGGAGTATGTGCAGTGGGACATTCATAGGCAATGTGCTGTGCTCCATTTCTGACGCAGATGGCCACGGCCTCACAAAACATGCATAAAACATGGTATGTACGCTGTGACAAATCCTGTAGTACTTATGCTGTCTCTCTGCCTAGGACCGTGGTCAAAATAAGACCATTTTACTCTGTCAAAAGCAAAGCCAAAACAAGAAGAAAACCCAAAGAGTACAGGTGAAAATGCAGCCACTGACAAAGCAACCGTGCAGTCTGTGATATATAGGCTATATTATGGCTGAAATATGGTTAATCCAGTAACACCAAACTACAAGCCTGAAAGTGAGAAAACAAAGCAAAGATGTGGAAAGCTGCCAGTGTGGTTGCACAGCTTGATATGAACTCAGTGAGGTCAAGCATCAATTTTGCAACAGCGGCACTTCCTTGATGAGAAAATGTATTCAATATTTGCATGTGCTTTCAGGTAGTGGAGATTACTGATATGTCTTTTATTTTAGCTATTGAGCCACATGTAAACACTACATAAGAAATGGCAGGTCATAACTGCATTTGTCTTTGTAGTGATGTATTTGTTTTAGTGTGGTATTTTCCTGTGTTCTGAAGTATTTATACTATTGGAGTTAAGCAGTTAGAAACTCTCCCTTAAACTTCTCTGTAAGAAGGGAGTGTGGAAGATTCAGGGACCGAAAAAATTACAAGTTGTTGAAAAATATATTGAATACAAAATTCCATAGGTTATTTCTGGGATTGAGTACCCATTCATTAGTTCACAAACATTGTGCATTTTAAAAATGTATTTTATTATGATAATTTTTTACTTGATGTCTGATCTTTAAAACTATTACAATTTTCTCTTCTTGCATGATTTGTACAGAAAATACAAATGATTTCAAATGGTGACTATTCATTTTTGTTGCCTTTGTTAATGATGAAGAATTTGATTCTCTTTTTAGAACTTTACCAGTACTGAAACTCACGTTAACACTATACATATTTTTAATGGCAGATGAAAACATGTTTAGGGATTTTTTAAAAATCTTTTTTCAGACACATGAGTTTAAAGAGAATTTTGAACATGTCAAGAACGTAATTTTCCTGTGATTTTATATGTATAAAGAGCATTAAAATGAAATATTTGGGTACATACACTAATGAAATCGACCCTGCTCTAAAGCTCATGTACATTGCAAAACTCCATTAGGAAATATCACATATAGCCCAATTGGGGGACCAAAAAATGCTTTCAAAGCATGTCAAATATTGTTGGCAGCAAATCCTCACTATGAACAACCCAGTCAAATTTAACCCTATTGCAACTTCATGAGGTTGTACAAGGTTGTTCCTGTATAAGTAGTAAAAGAAAACCAGGTTAGAGATTATAGTAACTTCTGAGTAACCAAAAATAGCAAGCCTGGGAATTTCACAAATAATTTGCATTTATATGAAACAGGGTATAGAGGAGGAAAATTCAGTAACTCTGTGTTGTTAAGAATTGAAAACAAGAATTTAATTTCAGGGTTTTTGTAAGTAATATGTTCTTCTACAGATACCAATGCACAGACAAACATTTCATAAAATTTACATAAGAATGATTTAAAGATAAAAAATAACATTCATTAGTGAGTTATAGTCTTTTCTCTACCACCCTCCAGGAGTTACTACTACTGCTTTTTCCCCTTCATCTCTGCATATCCAGCGCAACATTAAAAAGAAAGCCATAAACAAAAAACCAAACCAAAACAAAAACCCCGCACCATTCTTGTGTTAGCACTTAATAATTCTTTCAAATATGATTTTCCCAGGAAATTCATTCAGGTTTTTATGGCTTGTTCCATTAGAAAAAGAATATCAATCCCTGCCATCTCTAACACAGAAGTATATAATTTCCATATACATTCTTTTTTATATGTGTTTATACATGCACATTCACATAAATGAATTTATTTATATATGTTAATACAAACTGAATGACATAATTAGATTATATAGAAATCCAAATGCCAGTAACATTGCTGACAAATTTCAGAAAATGAGACTCCAACCCTTTTGGCATTGCTTTTAGTGAACTTCGAGCATCAGAAGGAATTTTTAGTACCTTACCATAAAATAATTAAAATTCCTTTGATATTTTTTATAATACTTCCAAAACGGTGCATACTGGGAGAACAGGGAAAATATGGACTGTCCTATATTGTAACACATCGATGAATTAATATTATTTCATTTTGAAAACTTGACTTACAAAGTTTTATTAAGAAATATTATACATTTAAGTAGTGATAAAGGATAGCTTTCAAAGAGTTTTATAAATTCTACTAACTTAATACTACAACAACTTAAGCATCTGCATCCAAAAAGTTATGAGCAATATCAGAAACTTTCTATCTAGAAGACAACTTCCTATAAAGTCCTTTGAAAGAACTGTGATATCAAAATATGAAATTCAACTAGGTGATTTTAATACAGCTCACAAATTCATGTACAGTTGAAGCCTGAATTCTATCATTTGCTCTTTGTAATTTTGTAATGAGCAGTAGTTGCAAACTTGGCTTGTTATGGTCTTGTAAACAAACATAAGTGCACAGAAGAAATAGTCACAATTTACCGAATACAAAACATCAGACCACAATGTGAAGAAAGTCTGGAGTTCATCTTCTGGACAGGTGGCTTTGGCTTATTATCTTGTCTCTCTTTTCAGGATATTTATGCATTAGGTTCCCTAAGATCAAAAAAGATAAGATGCAAAAACTACAATGTGTTTTCAAGGTGCAGTGATAATATCAGACTCTACTTTGATTGCTTTCCAATATGTTATGTCAGCTGTCCTGGATAAAAAAGACCCCTTGCCACTGAACCAATTATAATTCTAGAAAAGATTCCTTCCTAGACAAGTCACAAAATTTGTTACTGTTATTCCAATTAGATAATGGGCAGAAACTGAAAAGTTCAAGAGCGTATTGCACAGAATATTTTTGATAATGTGCAAAAATATGTCCCATTAGAATTATAAAGTTATTCTACTGTAAAATTTTTGAATCAGCACAAAAGATGTATAAATATATTATAGTCAAAGTTATTTAAGATAATTTTTCACACTAGTATTCTCATGATAGATATCTTCAAGGAGGTTTCTTCACCAGAGTTATTAGCTGTTAGAGAGGATCTCTAGGAGAAGTCTGAAGAAATTTCAGTAGAAGTGGAAAATGCTCTTAAAAATTAAACATGAAAGAATAATAGATCAAGATTAGATTGCAATCCTCCTCAAATATTACTTGGGATCTGCACTGAAGACAGTTTTTTACATCTAACATATGTGTGTAATTAAGTTCAATGTCTGAATAGTTTTTTGGTTGTCGTTCGTAAATCCATTCACTCTTTTTATTCTTTCTGTGGGTTTTTGGATGGGACAGAATTAATTTCATAGCTTCATAGCTATGTTTTGTTTTTGTGCTGTAAAGTGTGTTGATAGCACAAAGCTTGCACAGAGCCAAGGCCTTTTCTATCCCACTGCCCTGCCACATGAGTATGCTGGATGTGACACAGTCAGGACACCTGATCCCACGTAACCAAAGGGACCTTCCACACTGTAGGGCATCATGCTCAGCACAAAACCTACATGGAGGCTTGGCAGGGAGGCCACTCCTTGGGGGCTGGCTGAGCATCAGCTACTTGATGGTGAGCAGTTGTTTTCATTTGCATTCCTTGTCTTTCTTAGGATTTATTTCTCTCCCGCTATTTTCCTTTTTACAATTTTATTTAATTTCCCCCCCTAGCTATTAAACTCTTTTATCTCAGCCCATGAGCTTTCTCACTTTTGCAATTCTGATTCTCTCCCCACAGGGGAGAGGAGAGAGTGAATGAACAGCTGTATGGTGCTTAATTGCTGACTGTGGTTAAACCATGACATGTAATTATGCCTTTTGCTATTTTTCATCTGACATAGGAAAGAACAATGTAACATTCCTATTCTCCATTTTAGTTAAGAAACAAATGGGAGAGAAGATAGAAAATATATGTAATAAAATATAACAAAAAATACTCAAAATAGGAAATTCAATTAACATGACATATCAAAAAGTTCAACATTTGTTCAAAAATATGGGATATGTGCCCAAATTTGAAAAAATTTTACTGAAACTTCTCCAGTGTATTTCTGACATCAAGATGACTTTTATCAATTCAGTATCCTCACCTACTCCACAGCAATTAAGAAAGATAAGATGGACATAATAATGTCATAAGAGTATTGCTGATAGTGACCGAAGTACAAAAGTGTGAGTAGATGAGAGATAGAACTGAAAATTTAGGTGACAGAAAGCAAAAAGTCTAGTGAGATCTTAAAGTTCTTTTAAGTATCTTTTAAGAGCAGAGAATTTGCTTACCATACCCCAGGGATGACCAAATATTAAAAATTATCTGTTGAAAGTGCTTGTGAAAAAATAGCCCTTTGAATCCTTTTTAACTTGCATCCAAATATTGCTGGAGTGACTAGAGCTGTGTAACTTGCCACTGATTCATGCTGCCTTAACCACTCTGGTGTGCACTTCTGCCATGACATTTATTTGTGTGCATCTGTGTTATTTAGGTCCTGTGTTATATCTGGAACTAGTAATACAGTTGTAAATTATTTGTCAAAGTCAGTGTAAAATAGAAGCTCAGTTGTCCTCTGAGTGTGAGTTAACAATTTAATCTTGAAGGCTGAATGAAATTAAAGATTAAAAAACTGAGGAAATAAAAAATATGCAATATGTTTAAGTGAAGACCACTGTATATTAATAGAAACCTCTTGAACTTCTCATTATCACTTTACAATTGTTCAAAAGCAAATAAATTAATCTCTTGCTTCTTTCCATAGGTTATTAAACCTTATATTATTGCAACATTTATCTTGGGTGGGTTTTTTTGTTTTGTTTCAGTAGGAAGTATTTCTGCAGATATAACTTATGTATATAAGTGACCATGAACATAGATTGCCATTGATTTCAGAAAACACAGCCTGCAGCACAGAGGTCTTTGTTAGAGACAAGTAAATCCCCTGCTTAAATCCATAGCCTAAGGTTAAAACAAATGATTTGGCTTCATAGCAAGATTCTTCTGTGATCTATTCCTATTTGCTTAGCTCCTGTTTATAACTCTTCCCAATCAGTAAAATGTGGACAGCAGTTTTGCACAGGGGTGATTGCATCTCCTCCATTTATACAGAACCAGAAACTGCCTTCTGTATTTGGAGTAACTGTGCTGGGTTTCTGTATGGACAAGCCAGAGATCAACATGTTTCTAGGTAGATACTGCAATTTTAAAATTTACAATCATTATTTCTAAAACATGGACCATAAATTATAACAAAATGTTTAAGGTGAAATAGTTCCTTTCATCTACATGGTAAGGTGTTAAGGCAGTAATTGACATCAAATTTGTGATATGTTTAGACAGCATAATCTGGGGAGTTATGTAAGCACAGATAGGTCAGAGTCAAGGTTTTTTTTGCAATTCAGGGGTTGTTGAGGAAAACACAAAACATTATCTTAATGCAACTCAAATGAAAACCTTGAGAATAAACTACACTAAACTAGTTCAAAGAATTAAGGATGTGGGGAAACTAATGAACATGTTCTGAAAGATATATATTAAGCAAAGTAGCACAAATTAGATTTTCAAATTGAGAATGTTGATGCTAAAGCTACTTTTACTTTTTAATATGATCTGCTAGTAAACAGGAGAACATATATCTGGAAACAAATTTTCAGGACTCAGTAATTTTATGGAATAAACGATAGATTTTGTTAGAAAAATAGGCCATATGACTTTATTATTATTATTTTTCTCTTAGAGCTATAAAATCAAAGTTATGCTTGTCACTTACTTTTCTTTCCCAAAAGAATCCATCTTCATTCCCCAAGGATAAAGAAAAACAGATAGCAGAATTCAAACACTTCTTATTTTCTTGCAAATCCGTATACATCCATGCATAGCTTAACACTCCAGGTTTGGAAAAGCAGAATTCTTCAGTGACAAAAAAAAAAATGGCTGATATTTAAAAAAAAAATCAGAGCTATGTGGAATTTCTTGAACTTTTACAGAAACAGTAGAGTTGACACAGTCGTTCCCAGTGCTCCTGCCTACACTTGCTGGTCTCTATCCTACCCTAATGCTCTGAATCTTCAATTGCCCTTGCACACTCTCACAATACATGTCATAGCTTTGATATCCTCAGCTTCATTCCATAAAAAGTGACTTAAATGAGCATCTATTTCTCTGCACTTTATTTCAGACCTGAGGACCTTCCCTTGAAGAGAGAGCATTTTTCCTGCTCTGGCTGTCGGCCTGAGGGTCAGATGTGCCCTACTGATGCACATGCTGGGACTTGCAAGAAGGCAGCTCAATTCAGCATCTCTATTTTCAGTCCCAAAACTCACTTAGTCATGGGCAGTTCTCACTGCACAGCAATGCATTGCTAAAATGCAGCAGTGGGATGACAGAAATATTAGATGAAGCCATAATAATGCAAAGCATTTCAGCATTTAACTTTTTAAGAGAAGGACTAATAATTAGAACAGTACAGCACTCTGACATATCAGGCAAAAAGCTTTTTTCCTTAGATCAGTCAAACTATTACTAATTGAGATACTAAGGATGGTTCTTGAAAAAACGGAACTATGGTTATGCAGAGATTGTAGTTTTGTTGGGCTTTTTTCAAATAACTCACAAGAGGAATTCAGGCTTTTCTACTTTTCCTCATTGATGACATTTTTAAAACCAATTCTGTTGTTTCTTGGAGAACTCTCTAGAGCCATAAAATGTATTCATGAGCTAGTTCTGCTCACACTATGTCTTCCATTCTGCTAAAGGCTGTTGTTCTAATTTCATCCTATCTGTGTATCTTTAAGCGATAGCCATAAGCTTATGGTTTGGCTGTCTGCAACTGATTTAAAAACAAATCAAACAAACCCGTAAGTAGAAGAGAAAGAAACCAAACAAAACAAAAAACAAACTGTGAAGTCTAAACAATTCAACTCCTACACAGCTGCCTTGAATGTATTTCAGGCAGAAATAATTAGTGTTACTCAGACCAAAGGAAAACAACCTTGTTTTCTAGAATGATTAACAACTTCTTTTTTTCTTTTTATATTGCCAATACCAAGACCAGTTCCATCATTATTTTTTTGTATGTAAAGTATAAAGCATTCAATACAGCATGCTATGGAGGTATATGAATAGCAAAGGCTTTATTTCTCTACAAATGCAATCAGTAATAATGGACAGCAATGCTAAGGAAAAAGTAATTTAAGGCTTACTATAAACAAGAATTAAAAAAACAAATGAAAAATCCAAAACCCAGCACAAGAAGAACCTTTTCTGCAAGGGGAAAAAACACTCTCAGTGCAATACTGAATGCTGCTAAAGTGAGAGCCACTAGCACAGATAATTAACAGTGTTCAGAATCACCTTCCCCTTTTTTTTGTTTTTTTGTCTTATAAATATAGACAGAACTTTGGATAATATTTTTTTATCAAAAGATTCCTTCAGAAAAATATTAATAGATGTTCCAGTACACTTCACAATTTATACACAAGCTGCCATTTTTTTGAATAGATGCAATGAATTGCACAAAGAAGGCAGAGAAGCACAGGCTTGAAAATGCCTTCAGGAGATGATTTGGTCTGTATCCCTGGTCAGGGACATAACCAAATGAGTCCAGACATTGTATAATTTGTATTAGATCTTATTTTGAACAGACATCTTCAGACAATACCAGAAAAGGATTCTGTTAGACTATCTCCATCAGTAATGTGGTTAACAATGATTTTCTAATTTATATCCAGTATTTTTAATTACTTTAGGCCTTATTATTATTATGCATTTCTACCATTGGTGGATATAAAGACATATTTGTACTATCTGTTTTGTAAGAATATCTTTCATATAGTTGAATATTATAGCTATATTCTTAAATCCCTTTCCCACTCCTTCATTGGTGATCTTTCCTAAATTAATTTTAGCAGCAGATCAATGTTTATTATCCGTTTTCACACCTCAGGCAGTTTGCTTTCTCATAACTCATTTTAGTGAAAATATCATTCCTTCTTTCCTTGATAACCTAGATAAGAGATCAAATAGTGTCCTACTTATTATGGTCATATCTTGAGGCAGGCAAAACTGACACTTTGCAAGAATCGCTTCAAGAAGCCAAATGTCCAAACTGCATTATTGCTGCAACCTTAAGAGGGATTGCAAGTTTGCACTTGCATCAGGCTGATAAAACAGCTCAAAAGATATTGAAGCAAAAGAGAAAATGTATCTTTGGTATAAATACCAATCCATTATCCATTATCATTCCTTTATATTAAGCAACAGGCCTTGAATAGAAAAAAACAAATTTTGATCTTGCTACTCCATCTGTAGCTGTAATTTAGCTGTCTATTGAAATGACTTACCCATTTTTTTGCTAGATGGACAACTTTTCAAATATGAACCACTATAATTTCTTTGAACTACTGATATAAGTACACCAGATTTTCATTTGCATTACAGGTGATTATAAAATATTTATTTTTTTGAGTAAATGCATTCCTAGCGTACAGTTTCTAGGCTTTTTTATCTGCACATTGTCAGATGTTTCTATAGAATTTTATTATGTATTCTTCACAAAGAACATGCAGAAGTATCTATACTATGCAGAAGTAAATATACTATGGCTGCAGCTGTAACTGATACAAAGGGTCTGTCCTCAAAATAAAACTACATTTCTTTGTCCCCAAGAAAGTCTGTATTCTTTAAGCTACAACAGTAAAAGATCTTTTTATTATTTATTTTTAATCACAAGAATTCCTTCCAATCTCAAATATTTTGGAATCTAAAACAAAACTATTAAATAGATTTTTCCTAGATTAATTTTGATATTAGCCCTAGTAACTGTTGTTTCAGTTGTTTTATGATTTTAATGTACGTAATTGCTGTTATGGCTTTTACATTCTCAATAAAAAAAATCCCACTTTACTGTCTTTCAAGGTGCCTGTAGGTTTTCTTTTCCAGATAAGTACACATGAATTGATTTGTATCGACATTGAAAATACTTCTGCTTTAAAAAATTAAGTAACTGATACAATAACAGATGCTGGGAAAGAAACAGTGAGTATTACAAAAGACTGGATACAGGAATAGTACTCTACAGCTATTTTAGTTTTTCGCATGATAAACTATGACAGAGTACCTCTAGAAGAAAAGATTTTTCATTTGGTAAAGGGCCAAATTCCATAATTAGACAAAATGTCATGACTGGAAATATAAGGGCCAGCATGTTAAATGCTTTCTAATAACATTGATCTTACTAAATATTTTAAATAGATATATGTATGTGTGTTTATGCATATATATCTCAATGTAGGCACACAAAAAGACATTTACTGTTTTATCACAGTTCAGTAATGTCTTGGTTCGGAAAGACCAGTGTCTGCCAGGGAAAAGTCAGAGCCACCCTTGCAATGGAGAATGCAAACCACCTCCCTCCAAATTAGTAATACATTTAAAATTAAGGGCCTTTCAGGCAAAAGATATGGGAATAGGAATAACAGTTCTTTACTAGAAATATTAAAAATAAAAATAGTACAAGACACAAACAAAACAAAGCAAAAACACTGACAGAGTCAGAGTATGACCTGACACCCTGTTGGTCAGGGTGTTGGTAGCAGTCCGGTTTAGTCCTCTTGAAGTAACAGATGTGGTTTTGTTGAAGCAGAGATGATCCTGTAGGAGGATGTAGTTTCCTTCCAAGGGTCCAGCAGTGATGAGATCGGTCCATCCAGTTCTCCTCTGGAATCCAGTGGGAAAACCAGCTGTCCTGGTGTTCTTAATTTCAGGTTTTATCCAGGTGGAATGCTTTGCTCCTCCCACTGGGTGGGAATTAATGGGATGATGTAATTTTATCAGTCATGCAGTGAGTCTCAATGACTCATTAACAGCAGATATCCCCCTGGAGGGAGGATGCATCTGAAAAAGATAAAGAACAAGAACACTGCCCCACCTGTTTTTAACAGCTGGCCCAATAACACCCCACCCCCTCCCTCCTGGACTTAGAAGATATAAAGAAAAGCACCTCCCCAACTGGTTTTAATGGATGGTAAATAGAATACATACTTTTTTTGGTTACATCTTGCAACCCAAGACAAGTAATTTTAAAATATCTCATTAAAGGCTTTTGTAAAGAGCTGGATAAAACCTTTGCTGTGCAGGTTATATTCAAGTTCACGTGAATTCATTTCTTTTTTTTACTTCTCCTCAGGTTTGTTTAACCACCTGTATATAAATGCACCTCCAGGGTAGCAAGGCTTTCTGTATTAAGAAAGAACTGGGGTTTCATCCCTTGCTCACATATAAGGTAAAGAAGCCAGAAAGTTCAATGCTTTTGTTAACCTGATTGTCCAAGTGCCAGCCCAAGACACCCGTTAGTCACCTGAAGTGCATCTCAAGACCTGCTGCCTCTCCAATTGGCCATTTTGCTAAGGACTCCTCCCTGACCATTAAGGACTTAAAGGCTGCACAGAGCCCCTCGTGGATTTTCTGGGGTGCTTTACATAGTGGAAGGGTCTCCCTTGGCCTGTATTTGGCTTGTTTCTATTTGCTTTATACTGTTTGTTATTTTCTCTTTTTATTAAAACCTTTTCTTTTACAAAGCACACCTGGAGAAGCTGTCTCGCTCTATTAAGCCACCCTGAGAGGCTGCTGGTTCACCCTCATACTTCATTCATCTCCAAGGGGCTCACTAGACTCTGGCCACATGTGAGATTGTATCACACCTGCTGAATTCAGTGGGATACAGCATCTGTCAAACTGGAGTCCAAGACTTTCCTCAACAGCAAAACTCTCTGAATGTCCACATTTTAAACATCCAAATTCACATTAAAATGTTTCTTCAGACTGTATTCCAGAGGATGTTCAGGGCCGTGGACTTCATCTACGCTAGTCATGAAAAAGGCAAGATGCAGGGATAAGGAGTGGAATGAGACTTTCCTATCACTGAACTGCTGATCAAAAAGTGGCTGGGTTTTGGCTTGAACAAACTTCCTCTCACCTGATCAAGAATCATAGAATCACAAAATAACAGAATTGCTTTGGTGGAAAAAACTTTTAAAATCATCAACCCTTTAACCCTGCACTGCCAAGCCCACCACCACCAAATCATGATCCTAAGCACCATTAATATATGTCTTTTAAATACCTCCATCATTACTGTTAACCAACCAGCAGCCAGCTTGAACCATGTCTCTTACACAGCCAGAAGCATGGTTTCAACTGAAGAGTGGGGAGATTAGCTGCATTTGTACTAAACATGCTGTACCTGGAATCTCTGTTGTTTTCTGGTAAGGTTTTAGCAAAGAAATACTCAGATATCATTGATTTCTTGTTTCTGGGCTCTGGTGCTCACATCACACACAAAGCCTGAATTATATTTGGACTGCCATCAACACTGCAGACAGACAATATAAGTAAGGTCCTGGCCCCCAGCCTACTGCCTTTTTCAGGTCCTCTGGTGATGGAGGAACTTCCAAGGGTTCCTCAGTTGACTTCAATGGATTTTTTACTTGAACATAACATTTTCAAATCTTACAGGATCATTGTTAAGAGGGGGTGAAAATACTTCAAAAACAAGACAGAGAACACTGAAACAAGGTCCTGGAGGCCACTGCATTTATTTTGCTTTATTTTGCTAAAATCTATCCTTTTGTCTTGGAGTTAAAGACTGAAAACCCATTAATTTAATCTATTTCAAGCTCTTCAGCTACTTTACTTGAAATTTAGGCACCTATCCATGATGGAGGCAACATTATGGACATTAAAAGCAATGAGGAGTTAATTAATTATTCAAATTCCTTAAAAAAAATAGTTTATTTGCAGCCAAGTGTTATTTGTTCACTTTTTTTCATGTAAGATTCCTTTTTAAAATTGCTCTAAGGTCTAGTCCATTTTAACCCTAACAATTCCTAGAGCCTATCAGCTCTGTTGGCACCATTTGGTCAGAAGCAGTTAGCCCCAAATTGCCCCCTGAAAATTGCGTCATAGTCTGGGCATGTGTTGTTCCTTTTTGTCTACCTACATAGCTGAAGTTAAATGATCCTCAGTAGTAGAACAATAAGTACTTCCACTTTTTAAACATATTTTTGATAGCAACCTTTTCTTCAGAATGACAGATGTTTGCAACATTTCTTGTCTTCATATTTGATATAAGAATGTAATTATACTGTATCTTAATTTCAGCTCTGACAGACCATCAGTTACAAGATCTTCCAGCTGTGGCCTCTAATTTAGAAGATAATTTTGACATTATATGGATTTTTGACAATGATTTAGAA
Organism: Alaudala cheleensis; assembly: GCA_013398995.1. Taxonomy (NCBI): domain Eukaryota; kingdom Metazoa; phylum Chordata; class Aves; order Passeriformes; family Alaudidae; genus Alaudala; species Alaudala cheleensis. The sequence continues at coordinate 217,283 of VWYE01006602.1, forward strand.
TCATAATAGATTGATTTCTCATGCCTTAAGATGTCTTGGTGCCTTTTGTATCTCACCCCTCACAAGGAAATAGTAATTTTTAAGAGCACCAGTAGGAGAATTAGTCATGCTAACTTTTGTGCTGACCACAGTTCTAGCTCAGAGACACAACCTGACATCATGATAGATGAGATACAGCTTTTTGCATTTGATGCAATGACTGCATGAGAGACTGAAATGGTAAGGGTTAATGACTCAAATTATTGGCCATTTGCAAAGCCAGAGGTTGTTTTGCTGATGATGTGAAAGGTAAAAGCCCAGGTGCAGAGGGATTGTGCAGCCACCACTGGAGGGTACTTGCTGGGGTTTGAGCCAGATAACTGAAGAGGCAGATCCTGTGAAGATGGAATAATGCCTTTTATCATTACCTTGTCTCTTACACAGCTGACTCAGGTGTAAATGTCCCCTTCAGGGAAGGCTCCTAGACATTAACATGTAGGTCTGAAGATATTAATTCCTTCTGATGGGTTATAACCAGCTCAACTACATTGAGTGAGAAGAAGCTGTCATGTCTAGAAGGTGCTATAAACCATCAAAGATCCCTGAACACCTGGGCATTCCACCTGACCCTCAGCATATATTAAAACATCAAACTTCATGCTTCATGGGCTTTCCCCACCACTGAGGCATCAAGAGGCCACCATCACTTCAACCAGCAGACAACAAAATCAAAGCAATCAAGAATGTCAGTGGACCCTTGGGTGGTGATATCTTTCTAGTTTTATGTTGTTATATTGCTATCAGTAATGATAACCAAAAAGACTACGTGTGTCTTTCCATTGCAGGAAAATTGTTCCAAAAGAAACTTAGAAACCTTATCTATCTATCTATCTATCTATCTATCTATCTATCTATCTATCTATCCACGTGTCACTCAGTGTTGTGTGACTCTTATCTGCCCAAAGGGATCTATTAACAAGAACTTCAGTCACCCTCACCTTCAGGGGCTGGGCCAAAACTGCTTTTGTCTGAATAACCAAGGGTGTACTATTATGCTAAAAATCCACCCATTTTTTCATAGATTCATTTGGCATATATTTAAAATTTGCAAGGATTTACGCTTGAATTTTCTTGAAATCTCTTGAAATTTCTTGAAATTTTCTTGAAAGCAGTTCAGTAATTGATGCAAGGAATGGGTTTGAAATTATTATTCAGAGCTGTGCTTTAATGTAGCTTTATCTGATCCTGAATAAAGAGAAATTACCTTCTTGTTGCATTTTGAAAAGTTTTTCATCTTTATTCCACTGCAGAAGCAAATAATTCATGCAATGAAATGAATTCATCATGCTCTAAAATCAGGCAGAATCTCTCTACAGAAACTAGGGAAAAATCTAACTCTGATGAGGAACAAAGATCTCTCTAGTTTGGTTAATGTCTACATTAAACATCTATTTAATATACCTATATTGTGGATTTTTTTTTTTTGTGCTGAGTGTCTATATTGCCAACTCAATAATGTTATCAAGTGCTCTTCCTTTTTTACCCTGAAAAGTTTTATTTGATTTTTCATGTGACACTATGTTACTGCCATGATCTTATGTAATCATGTTTCACTAATCATTCTGTTCTAATGTTACTTGTCTTTCTTTATCTTGCCATTTCATCACTGCTGTATCCTATAAACTTTAGCTTTGCAGATGGTTATGTATGTGCATTATCACATATATTAGTTTACTTCTAAGGCATCTAACTCAACCAGCATTCCTAAAGCATTTACTTCTTATCTCACTATGTAAGATTAATGAATTCTGTGTTGTACATGAATTAAAAAGACTGGGAGTATATGCAGCACAGAAAAACCCAGCCTGAGTCATATGAAACTATACATAAGATATTCCAAACAATATCTGGATATTTTTCTCTGCAAAGTTGAAAACAAATATGCTGGAAGCAAGGGTTATAAGTAAAAGGATTGGAAGCAGTAACATTTATTTGTAAATTGTTTATTTAGCAACCAGGTTTTCTTTCTGTGTGCATGATTTGTAAAGATAGTGCAAAAAAATGGATAACCTATTTCTGAGATATGCAGTATTAGCAACCATTTTGCAGAATAAGTGAACAATTAAATGTGAAAACTAAATAAGTGAAAACTAAATGTGAGTAGTGAAAATTGTGACAATAAGACAATTTTTATAAGCATCCATCTCTTTAAAATCTGCAGACAGTATTTACTTGAAATGTATTATTATGGGCAGTATTCTTTTAAATACATTACTAAATATAATCACATTTTGTATGGCCTAGAAATTTCACATATGAAGCTTAACTGAGCTCTTTCTTAATTGGAATTATTATGGGAGTGGGTTTGGCTCATGCAATTTAATGTTTGAGCTCTTTTCTCCTTGAAATCATAACTTTGTGCATTTCTTCTTTCATTCAAGAGGGGCTATATTTGATTGTTTCACTCTATTAAGTGAGAATGAAAACTCTTTTCTTTCTCAGTGTACTACCATTTGAAAAGCAGTTGATCCAGGAAAATCTAGGAGCATAACTGGAGCAGTCTGATGTTCAAAACCACTCTAGAAGAAGACACGGTTTTTTCCCACTTTCATGGAGGAGATGGAATTCTGTGTTTAAATATTCATTGTAGGAAGGGAAGAAGATGAACACATTGTGGTGAGGCTGGTCATCCAGTTCCAGGAGAATGGGTGGAAGAACAGGTATCAGGCCATGCAAAAATTCGATGTGTTTTTTTATTAAATCACATTAGTGTGTGTCTAGGATTGTCCCTGTTACTGAGATACGAAAGAAATTCCATTGAGAATTACATGACTTACAAAGTGACAGTCTTTAGCATACAGGGAAAAATACATAGAGATCTATTAAAATAAACCAGCAGTAATTGGACAATTCCACATAAATGAAATTAAAAATATGATCTACGCAGTTGATGCTATTGTTGCCTTTGTCATTTGAAAATTTTTAAATGTACGCACAATTTTTGATGCTGATGGGGAGAGGGAGACTGGGAATTGACGGGTACTGCTTTCAGATTTTAAAAAGATTTTTAATAACTAATCACTAAACCAGAAACTTAAAAATGTAGACACATCATTTTCAGTGTTCTTGCAGTCTATTTTTGAAGACTGAAATATTAGAAAAGATCCTACTTCTTTGTATCAGATAGGTATTCAGAGTTCAAGCTCATTAATATTTTCCTTTTAGAAAAGAAAACAGACTCATTCTAACACCTTTGTCAGCTGTCAAAGTTTTCACATGTTTCTATTCATTGGTCCAGATAAAAGCCTCAGATAAGTCTATTAATTTCAGTATCAGTGACCAATTTATGCTTGCTTAATCCAGCTTGCTGTTGGAACAGTTCTATTCACCTTTGCTCCAAATTAATCATCATTTCTGAAGAGAAAGGGAAGAGGAATAGCATCAGACACAGCATGACCCTTCTGTCTAACCCAGAAAAGCATTTGCCTATATTATGGTTACATTGCTTTATTTCTTCCATGCACTTTCAGTGTTTTCTTCCCCTTTGCATATGTCTTCATAGCAGACCTTAGTTCTTCAGTTTTCTCAGCATGACTCTTCTGCATCTGACTTTTCTGCCTAAAACATTACATGCATGTAGAAAATCTCTTACATGTGGTATCACAATCTAATCTCAAAACCTAAACTTATTTTCCATGTTGTGCTTATGGAATTAATTAGGAGGATATAATTCCATACTCATATGACTTTATAAGCAGCAGAACAACTTTGTTGAGTGATTTTTTTTCTTTTTAGTAAATTATATTTACTGATATAAATACATTTAATATTATTTTTACTCTTTCCATTAAACTGTCTACTAGATGGACAAAATCATAATGAATATGGAGAGTTAAAGGTTTATATATAACTCTGCAGCTCAGTAGTTGTACAAGTTATATTCAATGGCAGTTGATGATGGGAGCTTAATCCTGCTGTTTGAAATTACTTTTGGGTCTTTTTATTTTTTTACTTGACTTCTTTCTTCTCTTCTGTGCCTTTTATATTTATATGTTTCTTTCCCTACTGTTCACATTATGTACATAATATACAGCAGATATTAGAGCTGTACTGTCAATGTCTTTAGGTAATAATCCATGAAGATCCCCTTGTCCACTATATATAGTATGGGTGGATTGTTGCATGGATAACAAAGTGGTTGGAAGATCAGATCCAGAGGGAAGTAGTCAACAGTTCAGAGTCCCAGTAAGCATCAGTGACAAGTGCTGTCCCTCAGGGATCAGTATTGAGACCAGTTGTGGTGGTTCTATTGTTTTCTTGCTGTGAGATAGGATTAGGAGAAGCAAAGCAGGCTCAAACTTAAAAGATACAAATCTGTATTTTTAATATCTTCATTGATGATGTAGATGAAGGGATTGAGTGCCTCCTCAGCAAATGTACAGATGACACCAAGCTGAGTGCTGCTGTTGACACATCTGAAGGATGGAATGACATCCAGAGGGACCTGGAGAAGATTGAGCCCATGGGGAATCTCATGAAATTCAACAAGACCAGGTGCAAAGTCTGCACCTGCAGCACAGAAACTCCAAGTATCAATCCAGGCTGGGGGCTGCACAGATCCAGAGCACCCTGTCTGAGAAGGACTTGGGGGTGCTGTGCGTGAGAGGCTGGACATGACCCAGCCATGTGCCCTTGCAGCCCAGAAAGCCAAATGTGCCCTGGGCTGCATCCAAAGCTCTGTGGGCAGCAGGAGAGGGAGGGGATTCTGCCCCTCTGCTCTGCCCTGGTGAGACCCCACCTGCAGTGCCGCCATCCAGCACAGGAAGAACAGGGACCTGTTGGAGTGACTTCAGAGGAGATCATCAAGATGATTTGAGGGATGGAGCACCTCTCCTGTAAGGAAAGGCTGAGAGAGTTGAGATTTTTCAGCCTGGAAAAGATAAGACATCAGGGTGATGTAATTGTAGCCTTACAGTACCTGAAGGCGTTAGTGTTCAGGAACACACACAGTCAGAGAGCTGATTATATGCAGGTGCTTTTATTGAAGTGCATGGAAACCCGGGGTAAAACCCAAATCAGGCTTTGATAGTGGATTTCAGATGAACATGTTTTATACCCTTCTGTTATGCAACTCAATATTAATTATTAAACCCACATTGTTCTAGTGTATACATTGATTCTATCCAAACATGAAATCCCAAAAGCCCCCCAAACACCGATTACCCCTTTCTCATGCAGGTGCAGTTTTACATGATCTGGTAAAGACAATGCTTGATTTGGTTAAGACAATGCCTGTAGCTATAGTGAAGCTAACATTCTGTTCCCAAGGTCTCACTGACCAGCAGATCCAGGCCTCTCCTTTCTAACCATTCCTTTTAACCACCACCACTTCCCCGGTTACAATTTTAGAAATAATTTTAACCCTATTCTTTCCACCCCCCCCCCCCTTTGATTTCATCCCTAAGCTACTAAATTCAACCCTTATGCTATCAAAGGGAGCCTACAAAAAAGGTAGCAAGGAACATTTTTACCATGGACAAGAGGGAATGGCTTCAAACTGAAGGAGAGAAATTTTGGATTAGATGTAAGGAAGAAATTCTTTACTGGGAGGGGGTGATGCACGGGAACAAGATGCCCAGAGGAGTTGGGGATGCCCCACACCTGGAAGTGTTCAAGGCCAGCTTGGATGAAGCTCTGACCAACCTATTCCAGTGCTAGATGTCCCTGCCCATGACAGGGGATTGGACTAAATGATATTTAAGGTCCCTTCCCTCAAACTATTCTATCATTTTTCATTACATATAAATGGTAAGTAAATAGATTAACTTCTAAGCATGCCCAGCCCAGTTCCTATTTACCTGATTCTAGTTTGGCTATATTTGGTTTCTGCAAAGTACTTTGTCTGCTGCTTGTCAATGGTTTTAACACTGTTAAGAAATTCATTAATAAAAAAACTTCAGGCAATATTTCCTGACCTTTCATCTAATTTCATAACCAACTGCTCTTTAGTATTTCCAAATATAATTTTCAGACCATTTGGGTGACATTTTAAATCACAATGCCACAGCATGTGACTAATTGAAAATACCTGGTAAACTAAAGATTTCCTTAAGTTTACCCAAAGAGGCTGAAAGACAGCAAACACTATGCTAACCTTTCCTCCTAAGAGTCACTTTGGGCATTTTGAACGGGTTGCTAATTAGGCCATCAAAAGTACAGGGGGTCACTTGTCAGACTTCAAGTTTAAAGACACTCTAAATGACAGACATCATTTTGGCTACCTCAGGAAATAAAAATGTTAACCAGCTTCACTGATTTTAAATTGCTGGTGACAAGATCTGAAAAAAAACTCTGACCCTTGTCATATTGAATTTATCTATTAGTCAGACAAATGCTTGTGGATGGGAAGACTGACACCTTTCACTATCTTTGATGTGTTTAAGGTTGCAGTGTGTGAATATGTTCAGGGCTTTTACAAAAAGGCACTGAGAATACCAAAGATTGAAGAAGGTTGTGAAACCCTGTAAGCTGGCCTGTTCCTTCAATTTTCATTTGGCCTAAAAACCCTATCCTTGGATTTCTCTTTAAATAATGTTGCTGTTCAGGAACACAGTGGCTTATGAGCACCAAACACAAAGTGGGCATTGGCTCAATTCTTTCTTAAACAGACTTTGACTTTTCTGAAGTATGACAGATAAAGTTTTATCCTATCCCAATGTTGCTAACAATATAAATTTCTTTAATTCCTGAAAAGTTTAAGGAAACACTATCTATAAAGAGATGTCTAAATGTTTTTTGTGTGTTAAAGATAAAAACTATTATGTGACTTTTTTCTTCCTCCTTTTTCCCAGCTATCACTTTGTGGCTGCTACCAAAGCCCCACAAGGAACAGTCCTATCTGAAATCCCTCTGTTTTCTCTTTTTATCCCTGATTATTTCTCTGCTTTTTTAATTTGGAGAAACATCTCCATATTATAAACAATGCTTTTATATAAGTTGCCTATAGCTTTTAAGCCACATTTTTGATGCTCTGACTCTACACTTACCTGCTGTCAAATATTAGAAAAATTTATAACAACAACATACAGAAAAGATACTAAAATCCACATACAATGAATACTAAGAACCATGCATAGAGGTTTTCTGTGACCCAGCCCAGAAGGGCTACTGGTTATGCTACATAAAATAACTGGACTTCAGCGGAATGAAGGAGACTCCTTCACAACCCAAGAGGAAGAGTTAGCTACCAGTAGATTTGGGTTGATATCTCAAAAAAAGCAAATGAAACAAATTTTGACATCAGTTTTTTAAGTGATACTTTGCAGAAAAGAAAGATCTCTTTCAGGACACACTTTATTGGAATGGTTGACACATTTTGAGTTTTGGTACAAATGGCAGAGAGAACAAATCCAGGATTTTGACTCCTGAATAGGAAGAGGCAAATCACAACATCTCAAAATTGGGCATTTAGATCTGAGAGTGTGAAAAGATTTCAGTTGCACTTTCATGAATGTGATGAATGTAATATAATATAGATAATTAATTAAATACTTCAGTGAAAATAATACAGGCCATGATATACCGCAGTCTAAAGGCACCTTCTCCAGGAAGCAGCTGACTCAACAGCTCACTGTTTCAGCACCTCACCTCCTTTCAGCATCTTGAATGTGGAATCCTTTTCCTTAAGGCTTCCATTCCACTGTAACCAAAAAGAAAGCTTTTATATTTTTCCTGGTTTATTTTTCTTGGGTCATGTAAGTGTAATTGGCTTCCTAGCAAAAGGAATGGGTGCAACTGAGAGCAGATAGAACATGAGGGTATGACCTCCTCACTCTGATAACAATAAGTCCTTAGATTTGTGTCCCATAAATAGGGTTTAAATCTGCAAATCCAACATTTGTATTTCCCCTGCAGATTTTCAAATATAGAGTGTAAAATCTTTACAGCATTTTTGGGGCTAAATGTTATTGTTTGAGAGGGAATAATTGGAGGAAAAATGTCTACTTCATCTCTTGTGCTCCACTTTTACTTTAAAAATACTCTGAAAATATATACCTAAAAAAAGGAAGAGAACAAGACATCTTGGTGTTATTCTCTTTGTTGTAGCTGTTCACAACTTTTGATCATGCTTCAAACACCAGTTAGCATGAAGTGATATACCGATGATCAGAAGTTCAATGACCCAGTGATGTATTAGCAAAGTCTCATTTTAAGTGTGCCAGCTTGAACACGGTGCATTTTCAGGATGCCAGGAATGTGCAAGTCCATCACTGGAGCTAGAAAGGCAATTCTTTGTACCTGTGTAAGAGCATAAAGGTATAAACCCAACTCACATCATGGGCTTGTAGGCTACTGTTGTCAGGAACACAGTGTGAAGATGCACACAGTGTCAGTTCCAGTCATTACTGGAACAGGCACATGCTATTTTAGTCTAGTTCATAAGGCAGAAAATATTCAAAATAAAGATACACAGTAGGAGAATTAGTAGAAGTATATATGTTAGCTAGCTCCTGAGGTGGAATCTTTATTTTTGTATGATGGCTCTCATGCTTTTGGACATTGCAGTTTCTGTAAAAATTCTGTGGGATTTTCAGTCCCCAAACACCTCATTTTCTGCTGACACAGGCTTGGTTGAAAATAAGCTGCACTAGTTGAAATTGTCTTTGTTTCTCTATAAAACTAGGGAATACAAGATTCATCATATCAATGATCTATCATGCTCATTGCAAACATCCAGAAGAAGATTTAATGACCTTTAAAATAAAATAATCCTTCTTCATTTCAAAGGATCTACTAAACTTAATTCCTGAACAAGTATAGAAAAGAATGTGAATAATAAAATTACAGTTTTTATTATTATATATAGTTACATAATAGTAAAGTGAAATAGAATGTGCTGTCTCACTTAGATGGTCCACGGTTGGATTATATGCACATACTGTGTAATGCTCAAACACATAGCCACATGTAGAGGAAGGGAATACAGGTGACCTCACCACTGATAAGTAACAGCTGAGTGAGATAAGAGGGGGGGGGTTAGCTTCTAAGGGGAGGGTCATCATAGAGGAGGAGCCTTAAGGAGTGTGAAAGAGAGACTCATTGCTGTGAGGTGAGTCTGGATCTGCAGTTAAAGCCTGTTTTTGGAACCTGCAGGCATAGTCTAGCTAGGTAAAAGCCTTCAGAGTCTGCAAAGTAATATATCCAGTCACAGTTTAGCAGGAAACAGCCAGCGGTGAGAATCTGCAAGGGAAATGCACAGGAGGAGTTTGCTGCAGCCAGAGTCAGTGAATAGTTGGAGTTAAGATGACTCAGCAGTGAAGAGGAATAAACCAGGACCCTTTTTATGCTGTGTTTTACAAGAAGTCTGGCCCTTAGCTCATTTTTACCCTCCAATAAGAGGGCTGCTGCAACACCCATGTGCATTTTTTTTTTTTTAATTTTTCAAAACATTGCATGTTGTAAGGTATTTAAACAAATGCAAGTAGAAGAAATTCCTCCTATTGTAAATAAAATAACAGAAATATTTTCTTCTAAGCATATAATTTATCTTATTCAAGCTTTTATCTAGTAATATAATTACATGTTTATAGATTAGATTTATATCTGAAAATCCAATGAATTTTAGACCACAGATAACATTTCTAACTGAGGTACCAATGGAATAAGACATACAGTTTCTAATGTTATTTTTAAGACTTCAGTTCAAAAATCACAGGATCATTGAATGGCTAAGGTTGAAAAGTCATCTAGTTTCTGGAGGCCATCTAGTCAAACTCTACCACCTGGACAGGACGACTTGTCCAGAACTGTGTCCTGGTGGCTTTTGAATATCTCTGTGGCCTGAGATCCCACCACTTCTCTGCATGACCTGTGGTAAGTCATCCTCATAGTGGAAAGGTGTTTCTTGATGTTCAGATGGGACTCCTGTGTTTCAGTTTGTGCCCAGTATCTCTAGTGCTGTGACTGGACTTTGCTTTAAAGAATATGTCTCTGTCTTTACAGTTTCTTAGCATGAATAAGATCCCCCTAAGCCTTCTCTTTCCCACCCTCCATTGGACTCTCTCCAGTACATCCATGTGGGTCCAGTCCTGGTGTGGCATCACCAGCGCTGAGCAAATGCCAGGAAAATTATATAAGGATACTCATGTCAGTTAGCTGGGAAAGGAAAGAAGCTGCAAGAAATGTCTCAAATCTATATCATTTTTAGAAGGGGTTAGAAGGACCTGAGTCACTCACTAGTCGATAGAAAATTAATGGAGACACTGAACATGTTGACCTTTTACTACTGAATTGGTTTTGGCATTAGGCAACTCTTGAAAGAAGTGGGAGAAGTGTTCAGACCAAGTAAAAAGCCTTCCTTGTATCATGTGCTCTGACCTTTTATTACAAAGAAGACAAAAATACTGGCATCTCTGTACCAAGTAGCAGAATATTCTCACAAGCTGCTAAGGTTATAACCAAAAAGAAAAGAACAAAGTCTATATAATATTTTGGAATACACACAACTGAAATATTTTAGAAAAATGTTCAAAACAACTCCTGCTTTCAGTGAGGCTCCAGAAAGAGTGTCATTTCCCACACAGTTCTATTTCATGTTTTTTCCCTTCCAATTTCTGGTGTTTTGTTTTGTTTTTGGTGGTTTTTTTTTTTTTTCCACAAAGAACGTTATATACCTGAATTTGTAAAGGGGACCTATTTGCTAAAAATTATATTGAAGAGTCTTTCCAAAATGACTGTTCAACTGTAAATTATGGCATCTGAGAGACTGATTATAGTAAGAGAGCTCAGTCCAGAAACCTGCGCTCTATTGGTCAGTGCTGACCTTTTTCTTCTCTCTTGGTTTCTGTGGGTGGACATATGAAGTGAGGGAGTATCTGAAAAACATTCTGCAACAAATGAGAAGAATAAAATCTAATTCAGAATGCCAAATGCTAAAACATGTAATTAATGCATATCAGATACTTTCGTATCAGACTCTAATTGCCCTACACAAATTACATCTATCAAGATATTGTGTTGCCTTTCATCTGCAGTATTCTGTCTCCATTTCAGTCTTCTATGCCTCTCCTCATTTAATCCCGAATTTCTGGGATATGTTCTGACTGTAATCATATATACAAGAAGCAGAAATTCATTATACTAGCCAAGAAAACATTTTTTTTAAATTATAAAAAGATGTTCCAATCCAAGTTTTCAGACCAAATCAACATAGGTTTCTCTATAGTTCTGTCTTGGAAAATGCTTCTTATGTGTTTTATGTAGAATATATAAAAGTCTGAATTTTGAAAAGTTCTTCTTTCTCCAAGTGTGGATGTCTGAAAGAATCATAATGTTCTTAAGTACCATTTGATATTTGTAATCTTAGAAACTCACAGCTCTGAAAGGGTTCAATGGTTTTAACTGAGTCACAGTGTAATCCAGTTGACTTCAGTGGATCCACTAGAATGAGGCACATGCACAGGACCTAGAGGAAACTGCTGGAAATGTTTTGAAATTAATGACAATTTGCTGACTTGAGCTGCTCAGTGATGAGGGGGACATATGGACATGATGTCAAAAATTGCTTGCTACTTTTGTTCTGTTACCTGACAGGAAAGAAGGATGAAAGATTACCTCTCTGTCCCATGACAGGAGGTGTAGTCAGTTTACTGCAGCATTCCCTGCTGTAATTATGTACAAGAATGTTATTTTCATAATATTCTTTAAAGAGCTTTCAATGGTGCGTTAGACATGAGAGTGGAAAACATTCAATCACTGTGGTAATAGAGATTTCAGTCACAAACTCTCTCTGTCCTTTGCCCCAAATACACACTAGTGAAAGTTTAAGGATTTTGACTGATTTTTCATTAATTTATTTTTTCTAGACAGCCCAAGATAATGTGAGATAAATAGTAACTGTATTTTATTTAAACACCTTTTACCTGGCATAAATGGAATCATTATTTTAAATCATTAGCTCCAGAGGGTCATAATTTTGTGAATGTTGAATACATAGATTATCCTACTTATGTGCATTTGTCAAGACATATTGATGAAAAACATGCTTAGGCCTGGTCTTCCACAACATTTAGTAAGGGATTACTTTTCAACAAGGCATTAAATAAACAATAAGGCCATAAGAAGCATTCAGCCACCCTGAAGGGATGGCATCCTGATGGTTTTCTCTCTTCCAGTAGCTAGACCTGTTAGACTTTTAATATCTATACTGGAGATAGTATTCCCATTCTAAGGTAAATATTCCAGTTGGGAAGGGGAGCAAGACTGAAGGATGGTTTACAAATGTCTGCTTGGAATGATAGCAGCTGCTATTTAGAAGCTATTTAATTTTTGCATACTTAATTTTCAAAAGTTTTGAAAAACTTTTGAAAGGTTTTCACATCCCACACTGGTACACAAGGAGGCCATACCCCTACTGTTCCACAGTGCAGAGTGTTGCAGTTCTCTTCACTAATCTTGTCTGGAATCTCTGCAAATCACATATCTGACCATTCCAGTTACAGTTCCTGTCTTTTCATACAATTATAGAACAGCTCAGGTTTTAAGCAAGCTCAAAAGATTATCTTACCCAGCCTTCTGTGGAAAAGAGAGTGCCAATAAGATTATCTAGTGCTTTCTTGAGTTGCATGCTGAGCAACTCCAAAGATAAAAAATCTACCACATCTTTGATAGAAAGGTGTTTGATTTTTGTTTTGTTTGGTTTGTGGGGTTTTTGTTAAGAAGCATATATACAGTCTATTAAATGACTCAAATTAATTAGCTTCAAGTCACTCTATTGATACATTCTTGCACGTGGCCAGAAAGGGATAAACCATGTGGAGATGTATCAAGTCTCTCTGAGGGATGCCCGCAGCCTCACAGAGTGGCTTAATAACAGTGAGATCACTTCTCCAGGTGTGCATTGTAACAGAAAAGGTTTTATTAAAAAGAGGAAATAACAAACAGTATAAAGCAAATAAAAATAAGCCGTATACAAGTGCAAGGAAGACCCTAGCACTATGTAAAGCACCCCCAAAAAAAGCCACAAGAGACTCTGCAGTCTTTTAAGTACCAAATGGTTGGGGAGGTGTCCTGGCAAACTGCCCAATAGAGAGCAGCTACATTGCTGAAAGACAGGTAAAGAGACCTATCCATGCCTCTGTCCTGGAATAAAGCCAATGGCTGCCAACAGTGCAGAGAACTTTCAGGGCTTCTCCTTTTAAGTCTTATGGTAACACTGAAATCCTTTTCCTTATGTGGAAAATAGATAAAACATGGTTTAAAGCTGCATTACTGTCGCACTGATACCAAGCAATATCACACGACACGCAGTCACGAGGGGAAGCGAGGGAAAAGAGAGANACTCTGCAGTCTTTTAAGTACCAAATGGTTGGGGAGGTGTCCTGGCAAACTGCCCAATAGAGAGCAGCTACATTGCTGAAAGACAGGTAAAGAGACCTATCCATGCCTCTGTCCTGGAATAAAGCCAATGGCTGCCAAGAGTGCAGAGAACTTTCAGGGCTTTTCCTTTTATGTCTTATGGTAACACTGAAATCCTTTTCCTTATGTGGAAAATACATAAAACATGGTTTAAAGCTGCACTACTACATTATATATCTAGAAGTTTGTGATAGATTTCATTTATCTATTTGCTCCTAGTAATTTATAGACATATTAAGGCATGTAATTCAGAATTAAAGAAAACACTTTAGGATCCAACAATTTTATACTGAATAGTGCATTTTGTGACTCAGATGTTCTACAATGCATTATGTAATACCTATTTTAATGTGTACATGTAACAGTATCTATACAATGACAGCATAATATATAAATTTATATGTAGTATATGTTATATATATGTAATGGTATATAATTATAAACTACTGTCCATTGTTCATTACCAGTGAATGCAAGGCAAAGTTAGAAGTTATTTGCTACTTTCAATATTGTTCTTCTAATATAATATTGTACCAATATTTTTCTTAGATGTTGCTGAAAACTCTTTACTGAGGTAAAATAGCAATCATGTGGCTTATATTTCCTGTCTTCTCATCTGATCATTTTGTTGCATGGTAATGGTTTTAAGGTTTATATTTTACATATATTTTTCAACATACAAGTTTCTTCTTGCCCAGGTTATTCTGTTAACACTAAGAGAAGACTGAAACAAAGCAGAACAACTGAAAACCACAAAGATGGGTTTGAGGTTATGTCTGAGAAGTCGAGGCAGCCTAAAAATTATTTTCATGCTTCCTAGTAAGAGTGAGAGTGTAACTGATAAGATAGAAATAGACCTCACCAGAAAATAATTTCAAAAAACCCAGGTCTGCACATTTGTGAAGTTACTGCAACCATGTAAAAATGTTTCTTATTGTTGAGGAGATTTTATAGGAAAAATACTGTTGATCCAAACCACACCATGCAATTTTTGTAAGGAAAAAAGGATGTTGTGTATCCCCTGGCTCCAGCCTAACCTTTCATTTATTCTCAGCTTTTCCACTAAGAAAATAATTTTGACATATGGAGATAGCATCTTTTGACACAACCTTCTTGTTCCACTTCTAAGAACAACTTTTCTTCCTGTGTAATTTGAAAGCTTTATGATGAAAGTGAATGTGAACTGCCCTATAAAACATGATAGGTTGTACATACTGTGGAGAGGACAGTGATTTTCTTTGGGCAACTTCTCCTAGAACCAAAAATAAATGCCCACCTAGAATAAAGATAAAAGCTTGTGTGGTGGCTCATTGTATGAAAATGAGCATCTGTGGGTCCCAGGTGTAGAAATTCCCTCTGCAATAATTTAGCAAAGAAAAACATGATGATCTGCTCTGCATGTCAACACCACACTCTCCCTTCCAGCAAATTTCTGATCTGTGGACTGTGCTATAGCACTGCAACTCTTTCCAATCAAGGAAGATCCACTCCAGGGAATATCTGAAGTCACAATCTTTACTATTACTGCTGTTATCACTACTGTTACTACTGCTACAGCTGCTGCTACTATTGCTGCTTCTATTTTAATGGCTACTGCATTTTCTTTTCTCTGTAGGTGAAAAGTAGCTTGGTTTTATAGCATTTCCCTGTCTAGAAATGTGTCCTTTTAGACCTCTGTAAGGAAATTTATCTCTGTTTATGTGTAGCCTCATTCTAGGAGGAATTGTGTTGTGTTTGTCTCTTGCTGTAAGTAGCAATGGCTCTTTCTCTGAAACTCCAGCCTTTTTCTTTCTGGGCCTCTTTTCTTCATCTCTTTAAAGGAGTTGGTCATGTGTTCCTGATTCACATGAATCATGTTAGAAAAAAAAATATATTGGACTTATAAAATCAAGGCTTCATATTCCATAAAGGAAAAAATAAAACTGAGAATTATAATGAGGTATACTTTTTCTTTTCATAATTGAGCTTGAACTTAATAGGGCATATATTTTGCTTAGAATATGGATTTTGAAAAATAGCAAATCTTTTTTTCAGAGAAACATCATCATCACAGATGTAAATATCTATAAAGAATAATAAAGAGAAAAGCAGACAAATAAATAAACAATAGCTAACGTTTTAAATCCAAGTGGAACATGATACTCCTTGACACTAATATGGAAGTGTTAGTGTCATTCCCACAGCATGGGAAAACTGTTTGTTTATTTCCATTTTATATTTCCCTAAGGACATTTTGCTCCACCAGTATAATTAGGATGACATTTGGAGCTGCTGTATTTCAATACAAGAGCAAGAGACACTGTGCAGCTTGACAAGAGATTATGATGTCAAGTCAATTGCTGCAGCAATATCAATATTTATTCCCTCGTTCCTTGTGTCTTGTTTTATTTTTGTTCCTCTTTTTCTATTAGGCATAAAATAATATCTAAAACCTATCCTATTGTGCAGCATATTTGTTTTGTTCTATACATTCTTTCTTTTCCTTTGTTAATTTTAATCTTAAATCCTTTCCTTTCTCAGGTAAATAGTAGTTAATTCTTTCAGTAGTGCAATTACTTTCATAGAATGAATTCTAAATTATTCTAGTACAACATTTCTAATAAGTTCTGTATCTTATTTCATCAAAGAGTGATCTCAGAACTAAATTATGTATTTTGAGTTTTAATTGCTTCACTACTGGTAACTACATATCAATTGTACATATCTATTGTATTCACCAGTAGTGAAGCAATCAAACCTAAAAAAAAAAGTGTAGTTATTGTACAGGTACTGAATTCATGAGAAATGTTGCATTTGATCCATCAGGTTACATTCTTTAAATAAGAAATATTTGTCTACACCATGTAACATTACCTGAGATTCCTGATAGTTTGTTTTTGTGAAAAGTAAAAGAGTGCTCTGGTTAGCAGCTCATACATGCCTTCTTTTTATAGAGTAGTAGGGAAGATTTATTCTGGAGTGGAGTCAGATTAACAGGTGTATCTTGATGAGCATTTCAGCATCGTTAGTGTGTAATAATATAACAGCAAAGCACAGCAGCACAGATGCTAGAGGTCAGAGCCAACAGTGAAGAAATTATGTATAATTGTTATTATTTTAACACGATTAATTTTATTTTATATATGCCTGATTTTTGGTAGAAAAACTAAGTAAATTTGTGTTCAGCAACACTTTTTTCTAAGAGAATTTTACAGTTGTTTAGACATATATGTCTGTCTCTGCATAGGCAGATTTTTCTCTTACTGCAGCACAATATAATCGATAGGATTATTTTTTAAATGGATCAGAAAATCAGCCTCCCAATTTAAGGGAGTTAAACTAACTATTGAAGTTTAATGCACTGGGTATTGTTTGAGAATTGTGCTTTTTCCTCTATAACACCACCAGGATTTTTTTTTTTTGATGCCTGATTTGGTTAACTTTGCATGACATCGCTAGAGGGCAGTGTCCCTTCCAGCCTTGATTTGTGTTCCTACATCTTTCTAAGACATTTAATTGTGATTAATAATCCTTCAACTTCTATTAGGGATGCACAATATTAATATAAAATTAATTTATCTTCACTAATAAACATAAGTTAAATAGCAAAGGGAATAATGTTATTTCCTCTTGTTACTCTAAGTTTTTTACAGGTATTTCTTGTTGCCCTATTCTAAAGTAACCTTGATATCTACTGCACTTTTTATCAATATAATTAGATCAAGTTGTGAAATATTTGAACTTTCCTGAAATGAATGCTTCTAATTGCATGTTTGTGTTTTTTTTTTTTACTTTTGTTATCCCTTATTATCTGTTCACATAGGGGTTCAGATAAATACTGAAAATTGTATTTTATTAATAATAATTTTTTATGCATAAGAAAGGGAGAAAGAGAAGGGACAGGGAAAGTGGGGCTCTAAAGTCTTACACTAAAGTGTGCTTTATTCTAGAAGAACTGGTGCTAGTTGAAAGTCTCAAACAAGTGTTTAAAATTTAGTCCTGTGAGGCTGGACTTCCATTCTGCTCATTTGGAAGAGACACTTTCTTACAAAACACATCTGGAATGGTTAAAAATAGTCATGAAAGCAGGCAATTTTGTGCAGTCAGAATATGCTGGCTGCCCCCAGTGCCTCTGGCAAATCAGGCACTTCCAGAGGCTCATTGTGTACTGGGACAGCAATTCACTCATTCATGACAGCCTTGAGGCAAGCCAGCTCACCCATTTCAGATAAATTGCTTAGGATGTGTCCTGTAAACCTGTGAAGACGTCTGTCTTTCTTTATCAGCAGTTATATTAAATGCACCATTAAATCTGTCAGAAATTTAAGAGGTAGTCAGAAAAAAAAATTACTTTAAATTACACTCCTCTCCATTGAGTAAAACTGAGTACAGAGGCAGTTCAGGCTAGTTTTGAGCTAAGCTTTATGAATACTTCACCTAAATATTCCCAGGACTTTCAGATTAGCCTTCCAGTATGTGGTAGCAAATGTATATATGTTTCTTTACCAAAGGACTACCTCTGGTGTTCATGATTTGCTCAAGTCCCACCAGAGAATAGACACAACAAAAGCAATTCTGAGTTACTGGTTTTTTTACTTTGGACATGGTTGTTTCTCTTTTTTGTGTCAAGTAGAATGTCACTACTCCTCTCTGTAAAGTTTTGTGTGCTGCCATAACTACAGTGTGATCACAACTGTGTGGAAGAGCTCTGACACCATACTCATTTTGGCAATAGTCTGAACTGTTACATCATATCAATCTAAACAACGAGAGCTGCTTCAGGAAACATTAACAAGTATGATGCCTTTTATTCAATGTAAGTTGAAAACAAAACTGAAGCTTTCAGTTTGTGAAATAGAAGAGTGTTTTCTCCAAAAATTACAGTGAGAACTGCAGTAGTTCATTTGCAGGAACATCTGTCTCAGTATCCCGGTTTAGGGCAAATCTGGNTGCACAGTACCTGTTTGAAAGATACCAATTCTTCCAAGAATGAGCAGTCACAATGGTATTAACATAGTCAATATGTCTAAAGAAATTAAAATACACCCTTCCTTGGTAAGGAAGGTAAATTTATGAATTATGCATATTTTGTGAATTTATTCAGTTTGTTCTTAGTGTTTGAAAGTTTAGTTTTAATATTTCCATAAGTCTTTGTAAATAGGAATGATTTATATGCAAAGCCTTTCATGTGCCCAAACCTTCACACTGGCTTGCCTAGTGGCAAAAATCCATCGGTTTTATTGATGTTCCTGAATAAAAAATGGGCTCACTTTCAAAGGTTATGTGCATCAGTATTTTTTATGGCATAGTAGTTGCTCAATAGTTTTGGTAAATGAAATATTGTTAAGCTGTACCAGTATAGAAGAAGCCAACTTAAAAAGTCAAAGATTGTCTTACCTTCAGGCCAAGTTAAAAGGATTTTCACTATTCAATTGAAACTCTGATTTTTTTTTTCCCAATACAAACATGCTTTCATTCTTTTTATTCTCCACAGGTTGTTGATATCTCCCTGTTTATATCCAATTTTTAGTTCTTTATGCCTTTAATTCTGAATTACTTTTTCCTCCGTATTGTTTTTTCCCTATGCAATTTTCTAGATACCTTTCATTTATATTTTGCTATGTATTCTATGAAATTAAATGCAAACATAACAATCTGTTTTTTAGATTCCCTTTTTTACCCCCTTTTTATAAGTAATTATAGTTGAATATAACTAACAGTGAAATGAATTTCTGGGGTTTTTTTTCTGTATTACAAGAAAAGATACCTAGAGACTGATTTAGAACAAAAACTGTAAAAAAATAGCAAGATTAAAATCAAGGGTAATTGTTACAGTATTTATGTTACCAGTTAATCAGCATAGAAACATCTATGCACTAGTAATGATGGAGTATTGAAATATTTTTCACACCCACTGCTAGAATGATTTCACTTTTTAGGTTCTTTCAACTATATCCATAACTTGCAATAGAGTTTTAGGAGCATAAAACTGTTCTGGGAGTGGTAAATAACCCATTTAAACAACCCACATTTCTGCTCTTACCTTTTGTTTATGTAGAGTATTCCTACCTTTTGTACACTGATGTTAGTAATTATTTTACAGGGACAAACTCATATTTTCTCTGTTAATGGAAACAAGTGGGCTTAGTCCTACTTGCAGGATGGGAGGGCACAGGAAAGAATGGATTTTTGTAAAATTTTTCTAACAAGTGAAGTGAAATTATCCACAAGTAGTATTTTAAATCCTCCTTTAACATCAAAGAATCTGTGATTTTGTGAAAATTTTATTCTTAGCTGTTTTAAAATTATTCTTTTCCTCTCTTGATTGTATAGCATCTTAGAATCTCTCTAAGCATGTGCTGCTGGGTCTTTTATTCCTTTAGGTTTCTTCCTGATAAACCATTTCCATGAGAATCAACCCCTATCCTCTTACAGAGGCTTGTGAACTATCAAGAACTTCCTTTCTAACAGTTTTCTCCATGGCTATGCCATAATTGCATCCAAAAGGGTTTTTTGGTTGATTCTTTTATTTTTTTTCTCATCTACTTAACATTGTGTTGACTTGAGAGCTGATGAACCAACACATTGCAGAAGTAATTTGAAAAAGGATTGAGTGGGAAGTGTGGAGCATTTTGCATTACAGAAAACCTGTCAAAGTGGCTTGATTTGTACCACCTTGGAAGTAATAATAAAGGCTATTTCAAATAATGAAGCTATTTCAAATGTTTGGGTTTTTTTAACGAAAATATATTTTTTTTTTTTTGCAGTTTAGTTTATAATGGGCAAATATCATTGTTTAAAATCTCATGTAATTCAGCCTCTGGACACAGCATGGAGAGACATCTTCTTTTACTGAAAACTGTTGAGCCAAATAGTAGTAATAGAAAGGTTATCTCTGTCAGAAATATGGAGAGCAAAAGCAAATTAACAAATGGAATATTAAGGACAATAAGTCTATCCCAGTTTAACAGAATCATTGTGTGCTTTAAGAGAAAGAGTCTGTTCTGCAGCTTGAAGTTCCCGAATGCAGTACAGCATCAATTACATTCCAACTCGTGTAAGTACCTGTGAACCATTTTAATGAGTAAGACATTGTCAGAATATTTTCATAACTAGAAGTGGGTGTACTCAAAATCATGAGATGTTTATCCATATGTAGCTTTCTGTGCTTCTCTTCTAGTCAAGATACAGCTGTATTTAGCACATATGGGAGTCTGTGATACCTGAGCTACAAGTGTTTCCTCCACACAGACTTTTACTAATTTTCCAAAAGAACAAAAGACTCTTCTGATTCTTTCTGCTGAAACTTTTCTTTTAATTACTTCATTAGAATCAAGCAGCACAATATGGCAGCTTGAACCACAAAGATGGAGATAAAGTTCTATTGTATTTGATCATGAATGTTCACAAAACAGACAATCTTTTCACATAAAAATATGTAGTCCTTATGTTACATTTCTCCCTTAACGTTCAGAAGAAATTACTGTACCTCTGCATGTTGATTCAGAATATTTAAGTGCCAGACTCATACCACTCAGGTGATCCATTTTTGTAAGCAGAGGATGATAAATCTGTTAATAAAGTCACTTTTGCAAGTAATTGGAAAGAATATAATTCATAACCACATGCTCATAAGCACGTTTTTGTTGATCCAAAGTCACAACACTTTTATTCACAATAAAACTAAGAACTGTGTTATCAGAAAAGTTCAACTGGAGAGGCAAACATTTTCTTACACAGTTGTTGAATCAGAATTGCAGTTAAAAAAAAAAATAAATCANTAGAGGTAAACATTTTCTTACACAGAATTGCAGTTTAAAAAAAAATAAATCATCAAAACCTACTGGCTAAAGGCCATATCCTTTTCACTCTTTGCCATAAACCAAGACTTCAAAAAATTACTCCAGGAAAAAGCTTAGCTTTCTGATTTCAGCTGTATATAAGCAATAAACTCAGCTTTGGGGAAGAACAACAAAGCGGGGTTTGTGTTGATTTTTGGCAGAAATCTTATTGTTTCACTGCTTAGTGCATTTGGGTAAGTCAAATCTGGTTTTATTCATCCTCCATAATGTATATTCCATCACTATAGAAAAAATATAAATCACATGGTAGAGTATTACAGGGTATTATCAATTATGAAAACCAAAAATTAAGTTCCTTTGCTCTTGCAAATGTATGCACTCTGATTTCTTTTGTTTTTTCCTGAAACTACAGTTATGCTAATCCAGGCCCCCAGAATTCTCCATTTTGCTTTGAACAGAATAACACCAGGTGTATCTTCAGGTTTACTGTCAAGCAATTAAATACTGGAATTTTCATTATGGCTTAAAAGAAACCCCTATATTTTTTAAAGAGATTGAGAATTAGTTAGGTGGCACCATTGTATTAGCAAGTAAAGTGGAACCAGAAACATGTTTTATTTGATCAGGATCTAAGCCATCAGTTCTTCTTTTTCAATCCTTGCAAACAAGTAGAGAATTTATTTCCTTCTTTAGTAGGTCTTTTTTCATCTGAAGTTCAATGTGGAAAAGAATAAAATATTCAGGCATTATATATGGTCTTTTCTAAGCTTTAATAAATTACCAGTTCTAAACTTGTGAGGTAGCTTGTAAGGATAATCTCTATTTAGCTGAGTTTTCTTTTAGGTGTGGTGGTGAAGTATTACTATAATAAGGTGTTGATGTATTGACTGCTACCCTTCTATAATTTCTACAGTCACAATTGGAAGAGTAGATTCTAGTTGTGCTTCAGTTTCTCAGCCTCGAATTTGGTGATTTATTCAGGATCATTAACTCTGTCTGTTATGAAATGAAAGACTCACCCCAGAACTGAATTTAAGGTACTAGAACAGAGTTCTAGAGGAAGTGGCCAGGGCATTAACTTCGTTAGAGTTCAAGAAGTGTTTCAGAAATGCTCTCAGGCATGTAGTGTGATTCTTGGGGCTGTACAGTGCAGGGCCAGGAGTTGGGTGTTGATGATCCTTGTGAGGCCCTTCCAAAATTTCAGACATTTCTGCATACCTAAAAATCTTTCAGTAGCTCTTTCCACATTGTTGGCTTCAAAACTTAAATATATTTATCTTGGTGTATGTGCTGTTTAAAGAAGTTATTCTGGGAGGCAGTAAGTAGCATCATATTCTGGGAATTTGTTTATATAATCCAAAATATTTGAACAGAATTTTAACCAATAAATTTTACAGTAATAAGGTACCCTTGAGTTCATTAAGTCCCTGGATAAATATAGGAGGCTTGTCTCTGACAGTTCACATGCAGAATATTGCCATCTCCCAGTCTACAGGCAAGTAAGAAATCATGACTAAGTTTTCTCACACCAATTTATATTTTTCGTGTTAGAGTAATCCCTTATCATTTCTACTACTTGAATATCTCTAAATAAATGTTCACAGGGCATTCAAAAGCAGTTATCTTCACAAGAAGCTAAGAAAGAAGTTGTAAATTTAAGCTCCTATATATTCAGGTGTGTTTCCTTGTAGAAGAGTACTTATCTACAAAACAATTTTTGATGGACCATCAGCAATAAATGAAAATCCAGAAATTCCAGTCATGTGGGACATGTGACCCTCTGATTAGCTCAGTTGGTTAGAGTATTCTGTGATTTCTGTGATTGATTTATTTCCATAATAAATTGAAAAGCAGGAAGCAGCATTTCCTGCTCCCAGCACTGCTGAACAGGCCTCCTTTTGCAACAGAATGAGGATTTCTGTAACCAGAATGATGCTGCTTGAATTCTTCCTTATGCAGCAGCAGAAGGAGCACAAGCAAGGCAAAACTCACCAGAAGTTTGATTTCAAATTGTGGCATTAATCACATCCAAGTGATTTAAAACCTGCCATTGTGGAAGAAAACAGATAAAATTGGGGTTTATTTACTTTTTAACTTATTTATTGTGGTATCACAGTGCATTGTCCTTATCCATATTTATGTTTTATGTTGTCTTGTACAATCCCCCACATTCCACAGCATTGTACCTAAATAGGGATTAAAATTCATTTTCATTTTCTGTTGAAAAGGGGAGAATGCAAAAGGCAAATGTATATACATCACAGAACTTACATATGAAAAAAGGTTGGATTTTTTTTTTTTTGTTATTTCTTTACAGTTTTAACCAACAACATACTGGGTTTTTTTTAACTCTGTAAATAGCAAAGACATCGATACCCTGTTTCACCCGGTGTCATCAGGAGCAGTGGAAGAGGCAGCATGGGTTCAGACCAAGCTCTACACCATGAGTGGAGAATCATTTTCTGCAATGGGCACCCTGGACCAAAGTTCTGTGAGGAGGAAGGCACCAAACCCTTCCCTCCAGTTTCCCAAGCTTCCAATCCTGCCACCAGGACTTTGTGAGGGATTGAACAGGGGCATCAGCACTGCCTCAGATAAAAACAGCTGTCAGCACACAAAGGCTTTTACCAGGGCTGTGTGTTTAATACTCACACACAGTTTTACTTAATCTTTGGAATACAGCAGTGAGTAAGAGAGAGCTGAGTTACTGGGAATTTGCAGTAACTTAGAAGTTTCTGAGGTTGTCATCACAGACACTGAATAAATACTAGAGCTGCATTTTCTGGAAGAATCTTTTGTCTTTACACATCAGCATTCTGTCTCATTTCCATTTTAGATGAAAGTCTGTGGAAAAAATGCTCCATGGGAGATGTAATGGTTTTGGTTTGCAATTTTTTTTGGTTTTTGGCTAATGTACTAAATAATGTGGTGGGTTGAGTGCATACTAGAATTTTTTTTTCTTTTTTTCTGTGAGATAGAATTAGGAGAACAGTAAAGAAGGTTTAAATTTATAAAAGGGTATAAGGACAACTTTATTAACAAAATTATGAGAAAAAGAAAAAAATTAGTAAGAATAAAAGAAAACTTATAGAACACTTTTCTTCATTCTATAAACTTCTTTTTTTTTACTGATGAAACTAATGCAGGGGACCTCTGAGTTACTGCTGAAAGAGCTGGGATGCTTCACAGAAAAGCCTCTTGGGGAAATTCAGAATTACAATTTTCAAATAACAAGATAATATTGTCTCTGGACTGCATTCACTAGAACATTTCTGAAGGTGCATTTGGGAGCAATGTCCCAAGACCTCTTTAAAAAATATAGGATCTAGAGTCCTGAAGCCAACAAAAAAACCTGCAAAACCCTGTTTGTGTTCTGATATTGTTGTGCACAATGTTGTATCATTGTAGTTCACAACTTTGCCATACTTTAAACTACACAAGTAGGACAACAAGGTACTCTGACACTTAGAGAACAATTAAAATTGTCCATATGGCATACTTGCAGTTTATTAATGTGCTTTTGTTTAAAATAGATATATTCAGCATCTCTAGGAACAGTCAATGAATAAAACAAAACATTTATTTCAAATCAAATCAGCCTCAGCCAGTGTAGAACAGCATAAATACAAACTGCGCTACAACTGCAGTGTGTGGTGGTAAAAGACTTGATCCTGGTTCAGGATATGCATTTGAGGATTATATTGTAGCATACTTCCCTCATATATGTTTCCAGTCCATATAAATTTCCTGGATTTGTTTCATTACATCTGGGTTTCTTTCTTTTCTCCATACTACTGCTATATAGGATACATAATACTGTCTGCTTTATTAACCTACAGCTAAACTGTAGGTCAGTTTATACTGGACTGTGAAGTAATGTTTGCATTGCCATTAACAGTTAGCTTATTACATGGTAAATAAACCCCTGAACTTTTAAGAGTCCAGAGAAGTAACAAACCTTATTAAAAAGGAATAAGCTTTAATTTATCATTAAAACTGTTTATATTAGTTTCATTCAAGAGTTCCTCCATCCGTCACCCATTTATTCTTAATTTTACTTAGTCCTTAGTGAACATTTGAGAAAATAAGACCAAACTTTGCTCTGCAGTATTAGGCAAATACTCATACTCTTCATTTTAATAAATTTACTTTACTGCACTATACATCAGTCCAAGGGCAAGATTCAGCAGCAGCTGATTTTACTTGTATTGAATCCTTCACATAAATACTTTAGATATTACCAGAAATCCTTCAGGATGGTGCCCTTATAAATACTTAGGAGAATGATTCAGCTTCTTGGGAAATCAGCAGTCTTTCCTCTTAGAAAAACAAGGTCATTTTTTATTGGCTTAAAACCATATTTAATATTAATGGAGAAATGTGAGCTGTAGCTCACCATAGACAAACTGCCTGTATAGTAACTAAAGAAGGCAAGGGGTGCAGGTATGTTGCCTCAGTTCTGCTAAGCTGTCCTGGGAAGAGCCAATGGGTATGGGCATTCAGAACCTATTCATTAATTTAAAAAAGTTCCAAGCTGTTTGCTCTTTGTAAATTTCCAATACAGTTCATTAATAAACTTCATAGTGGTTTTTATCAATTCATAAGCTGTATTGCAATTGTATTAAATTCAAGAGATTGGGATTTTAAACAAAGATAAGCAAATACTCTTAATTAATTACATAACATCTTGGCAGAAAGGCTGTTTTCAATAATCCACATTATTTCAGAATTACAGGTATTGTATTCAGTGATCATCACACAACAGGACATCCTTTGCTTACAAATTCCCAGCACTTGCCCTGCTTTAAACTAATGATGCTGAGGGGTAATGTCTTTCTCTGCTGTGCCCCATCACCAGAATATAAAGGGAGGAGCATCATGCCATGGCAAAGCTGCAGTTCATCTTAGTGCTGGAGTAATTAAAGACTATTACTAATTGAATGGCCCCCTGTATAGCCATTATGGATGGGAATGAGGTCCTTGCACAGTTTGCTCTCCATCAGTAAAACCTGTCTCTTTGTGGCTTGCAAACTTTGGCAATTTTCCCTGTTAGGGCTGTGGTGGACTCAGGGGTAACAATGAGGAGGAAGATAAATGTGAGATTTCTCCCATAAAAAAAATCTCAAACAATCAACATTTGCATTGCATTTGGGAACATTGCATTTTCAGAATTGCAAAGGAGATTGCTTATATATATTCTGAGGCAACGCACCTGGAGAATTTAAACACATTTTTAACTCTACTCTGGAATTCAAGATGTCCACACTGTGCAGCTCTACAGAATGATACAAATACCTTGTATATAAGATCTCATTCACTGCATGGTTTCTTGAATCACAAAAATAGCTTCTATAGAAAAAAGGCAGAACAGCTCTTTCATTTCTGTGGTTGTTTCTGTGTAGAACAATTTGTTTTCATTCCATTATTGTGATCATCTGGACTAGGACAGACACTTATTAACATGGGTCATAGCTCCCTTTCAATCCCAGAGTCTGAGTTTATGTGAGATGTGTGAAGGCATGGGTGCAGGGCAGGGAGGAATAAATGTACTTGGGGTGCATCCCAGGACAAACCCACTGCATGGAAGGAGTGTGTACCAAGTACTAGTGCCTGGAAAATCATTCCAGGGCCCCTTGTAGAGATTTAGCAAAATGGGCCACTACACTTCTAGATAAACCAGTCAAGACAGAACAGCTGCCACCTTTTCTAGATTTCAGGATGTATTTGACCAAAATGTCTTCATTTTTATTGCCAGAAAGTAAAGACATAATTTTACTATGTACCCACAAAATCCTCACCCTTTTTAGATTTAAAACTCATTATTACCTCTTTTGAGACAACCATTTTATTTAAATAAAGGAAGCTTCTTGTCGAAGGAAACAAAATGGAAACAAGAATATCCATAACCAAGAAATTGTTAAGGATCTTAAACAAAAATACTTTCCTGAGTTTCAATGATGTCTTCTGTTTTGTAGCTACATCTTCAATATTTACGTGATATAGTCATAATCATAAGCCATGGCAAAATTATTTTAAAAGTTGAAAGGCTTTTACCCAGATTAGAAAATGTATTACTGTGGGAAATTAATAAGACAAAGTAACATTTTAAAAAGAAAAGAAGAAAAAAGGAAGCAAACACTTCAAACTTTTCAGATTTAATTAATTCTTCAGAAAAGCATTGTAAAGACTTGCTCAAAACTGTCATGGGTTGACACTGGCAGGATGCCAGGCAGCCATGAAATCTTACTCACTACCCTCTGCAGCTGGACAAGAAGAAGAAAAATTAACAGAGGATTTCTGAGTTGACATAAGTACTGGGAGAGAGATCACTCATTAAATACCATCACAGGCAAAACAGGCTCTACTTAGGTGAATTTATTACTAACAAAATCAGAGCAGGATAATAAGAAGTAAAAGAAGCCCTTAAAATCATATTCCCCCCTACTCCTCCTTTCTTCCCAGCAGTGCAAGGGGGCAGGGAATAGGACTTATGGTCAGTTCATCACCCAGGCTTTTCCTGCTGCTCAGGGAGAGGAGTCATTCCCATGCTGCACTCTGGGGTCCCTCCCACAGGACACAGTTCTACATGAACTTTTGTAATGTGAGTCCATCTCGTGAGCAACAGCTCTCTGCAAACTGCTGCAGTGTGAGTCCCTCCCATGAGCACACAGTCCTCCCAAAACTGCTGTGATGTGGGTCACTCTTTCCACGGGGTGCAGCCCTCCAAGGACAGGCTGCTCCAATCTGGGAGCAGGGCCCTCTCTCTACTGGGACTCCCACAGTATCACAGCCTCCTCCAGGCATCCACCTGCTCCAGTATGGGCACCTCCCCCACGGGCTGTGAGTGGACCTCTGCATTCCCCCTGGATCCCCATGGGCTGTGGGTGGATCTCTGCATCCCCCGTGGATCCTCAGGGGCTGTGAGTGGATCTCTGCATCCCCCATGGATCCCAGGGGCTGCAGGGGCACNCACATGTCCATCCTCAGGGCCATCAGGGATTGGCTCTGCCAGAGGTGGTGGAAACTTCCAGCAGCTTCTCACAGGAGCCACCTCTGTGGTCCCCCACTATCAAAAACTAGGTCATGCAAACCAAACCAAACCAAACCCAAACCAACCAACCACAAAAAAAAAAAAAAAAAAAGGTAACCAGAGCACACAGAGAAAAAAAGGTTAAAGAGTTAAAGGTTCATGAAAAGATGAGATCACACATGGAAAATTAGAAACCAGGAAAAATGACAGTTTTCCAGAGTTATATATAAATAATATTGAAAAAGACCTTTATGTGGAAGTGATTATACAACCAAAGCTCAACACTACTGCTATATATATGAAGTGATCTATGACATTAGTATATATATTTAAATTCTATGCTTGGAAAACCTACAACAGAATTAATTCAAGATTGCATTAGAAACCATACTTTTTGTAATTCCCTGAATATAGGATTTGCAGTGATGAGATAATCAGGTCAGAACAAGGTCAACTTGCTGTATATGTTTAATCCTAAAAGCAAAGTATTTGAAAGTAACAGTGAAAGCAAAAGAAAGAAACAAGCTAAAAGCAATGAAAGGAATAACAGCTCTGTAAATTTCTATTCCAAATTAAGACAGTGATAACTCTGGACCAGTTAGGGTAAGATTGTTATGTCAATACAACAATTACTTTTTCTTCAAAAAAATTAGAAAATAAAACCTTCATCTTTGAATATTCATGTTAAACTGTGTTTTGTTTCTTTTCAAAATTTTATTTTCTTTGATATTCTGGACAGCTTTTAGAATTCTATTGGTAATTTTACACTTCTACAGTACTTAATATTCCATTTACTTTTCACAAAGAAGGATTCAGTGTCTCTTACTGATTTCATTTTTCCATTAAATTGAATTAAAGGTTTGCTCTGAAAACATCACTTTTATTTAATATAATTAAAACATCAATATTTTGTATGCTCAAGCCATTTACAAAATTTATGTGTACACATACATAACATATCTAATTAGGAAGAAGTTGTACTGAACCTACCCTAATATTCCGTTCAGGTGTTTCTGTTAGCATTGATCCCTCTTGACACGCTACTATACACACTATTTTTATGGTTGTATGTTGTATTATTTACAAAATTGTCTTTTGTCCAAAACATGACATTTTATGCATGTATGCACTTGATAAGACACATTATGCTATATAAGGCTAGAGAAATCAGAGGAAAAATTCCAGAACACGGAAGATCTCCTGACCTAAAAATTGGTGAAGCATCTATTTTTACAACAAAAAGGGAACTGTTAAGTTGGTTTTCTTGCACTTTGATAAAGGAAGCATGGTTCTGTTTACACTGCTACCTGTGATGATAGTCCTCCATGTCCCTAACAAAGCAGAATAATTTGAAGGATTAGAAAGATTGAGCTTGATCTTGAATGAAGTCCTTACAAAATTATCTCTTTGCCAAATGGGAGGATGCAGTGCAAAGGTCATCAACGGTGACCCCTTGCATATGATAGAGGCAGTAGCAAAATAAAATCCCTTCTGCAGCTGTTAAAATCAGAGTATGAATCTACATGGCAGCTCTGTGAATTTTAAAATCCTCCTTGTACACAACCAAAGAACAAGATCTTAGCAGTGGTGCCTTGAAATGTGATGTTTGTAAAGTGAATTTGTAATAATTCATTTCTGTAAGTGAAATCTTGTAGCTGCCCGCTCCGTGGGGCTCAGCCACAAAGCGCAGGGATTTTTAGGGCTCCGAGAATCAGCCACCGTCACTCCCTTCGGTCAGCGGGGAAATGAGAAACGAGACGGGTTCTTGTCCAGAAGAATCTGAGAGTCTATTTATTGAAGTGTAGCCCCCAGATGCCACGCAGGGCAAGAACCAGTAACAATGGTGAGACAGCAGGTTTTATAGGGTACATATAGGGCGTGGTTTACAGTCAGGCTCCAATTACCACAGGAGCAGGAACTGCCCCTCACATCCCCTCAGCTTGGGGTGGAGGCAGTATGCCACAAAATCTTAGACAACTAAGTTTTCTGATACAGTAAATCTACAAGTCACAATATAATTCCACAGTTTTTAGTTGCATTCCAAATTATTTTCTCATTATTTATATTATCACCTCTTGTGATGTGATGTCATTTGGAGCGAAAAAAGTGGGAATGTGCTTCATTCTGCTCGAGATGAATTGGGAAATTAATGCAGCATTCATCTTACCATAATCACCTGGAAGTTTAATTTACATGGTCTATTTAAGATTTTTCTGCAATCACAGCCAGATGGGGGCATGAGAGGTGGAAATATAGGTAGGTGGCATGACTCCTGTGGAAGGGCATTATTCTCTTTCTTGACCAGGAGGAGTTTAGACTTAGCTTAACTAATTTTCTGGTAAGGCCCTGTCCTCTGTCTCTAGGAAAAGAGAATTTGTAACTTAAGGACCAGTAATATAAATAACAAATCTCTCTTCTTGTCCTCATAAGCAAATAACAGAGTATCCCAGACAGAATTAAGGGTGTTTGAATATTTTTTAGGAAGCCATTCATGGAGCACAGTGTTCAGTTAGGGAAAAAGAACTAAGTCTACCCTGAGTGTTATGATTATTGTTATTGCTACCACTAAAATACAACTGCAACAAATATATATAAAGACAATTAGAAGCGTTGTCCATTAAAATAACATGACAGAGAGGATAGACAAGAAAACAAGATGCTTAAAAAATCAGGATGGTTAGTACATCTGAAGCTGAAAATCTTACACTCAGTGGGTAAATATCACACTTACAAGGGTTAATTTGGCACCACATTCCATCTGACTGGTGTTTTTGTTTGGATAATACATTGCAGCCATTTTTTTGCTTGTTGCTTTGGAAAAAAATATGGATAATCAAGGAATTTATCCCATTTTTTTCCTTAGTATTTGCTCTATAACCTTGAATGTGAGTAATTTTTCTAAACCTTCTCTGTCTATGTGAGGATTATTGAATTATGCATCTGTATAACCAATGAATTTTGAAGGTCCATTGCATAGTGTGCATAAAACATAGAGATCTATAGCTGAAAGAATGTAGAAACATATAAATATTTTTTATTATTAATAATCTCTAGCTGGCAAATTCTCTATTAGAGCTGAAGTCTAGAGCATAAACATTTAGTGGCTGTTTAAGAATCACTTATCTGCTTAGCATCAGGGGCTGCTTTCATGTTCAGAAGCACTTTGCAAGCTTTATGACTCCCTTCTGTCAATGTCTGAAACAATATGCTTGCTGACACAGACCACTTTTTCATGTACTTAAGTACATTGCAGATTTTCAGGGTATTTACATCAAGTTTTAAATCTTCAACTTTATGACCCATTCCCTATGAACTCTGTTTTCTTTCCTGAAATATGCCATTTCCAGTTTGGTTTGTTTCCAATAGCATGCTTTCAGAGATTGGCTGGTGTCGGAGTTATCTCTTCTGAGATTAACCCCGGCAGTGTAAATCTTTCTTCTCACCTGCCCATGCTTGAAAGAAGGAATCAGAGAACGTCTGGATTGCAGTTTGAAGNTCTTGTAAAATATGCCTCATGGATGTCAATTTTAACAGAATGGTTGTACCAGGTCATGGTTAAATAATTACCTTGGGATTGCAAGTCCTTACACTGTCTAAGAGATCATTCCTGCTGAAGGGAATGACATCCAGGAGAATGCTTGGGCACTTTTCTTCAATATCTCAGGGGAGCTGTAAATTGTCTTCTTAACTAGTCATTGAGTGATAAAAACAAACTCAGCCCTAAAATATATATTGAATTCAGTGCAAGTAGGTCTGGGAATTAATTTGGCCTGAAGTATTCTTTGAAGACAAAGTTCTAGCTCGGTTCTTTAGATGGCTCCCATTATGGTGGAGTTAGTGATTGGATCAGTAATCAGGCAAAAATGCAACAGGTGTCTAGAGACTGTCTGTTAAATTCAGAGGAATTTTCACAGACTTAGGAATGACATGGAGACGTCTCAGGCCTTCCCTGACACCTATGGCTCAGTGGAACAAAAAGAGAACAGTGACTTGAGAGTCTGAGTTCAGGATAAAGAAGAACAGGGACCTGATTAGAACCTAAAGGGGTTTGAACTCTCCAGTGGGAGAACATTGTCTACAGTGACTTCAAGGCAAAGGCTGGTGTTTAAAGCTGAATGAATAATGGAAGATACAGAAATCCTGCAGCACTGATTTGGTAATGTGATATAGATATGAGATAAAAAATCTAAAGAAATTATGCTGTCTGTCCCTGCTGTTAAGGTCCTGGTTATCTAGGAATTTGAACAGGGCATGTTCTGCCCAGAGACCTGGTGGTATTTGCTGTGGTGGGGGAAAAAAGATATATTTTCAACTGGAACCTCTGCTAGGAGAAGGATGTGTCTAGGTGTGGTGATGAGGGCTGGAGACAAAACACAGCCAGGGGAGTGGCTCCAACTGCCAAAACCTGAGGGTGCTGGGACTGGGGCTTCAGTCTGACTGGGTCTAACGTGTTTACATAAGCAATCCAAATCAAAGGATCAGTCATTTTTCAGTAGAAAAGTACATATTTGAAAAATAACTGCTCAACCCTGGATCTCTCGCTCTCAGAGACAGCTACAAAAACCTTGAGAAGGTGAGCCTGGGAACTCAAACCCATCACTCCTGTAGATACCAACTCATGGCCTTGATAAACTTATGTGTTTGTGACATACCATAACTTTTCTCACAATTTCTCATCCTATCTTATGCTCTGCATCTTGCTCATTGCTTTATGCTATAAAATGTCCTGCTCCCTTTGTCATAGAAAATAACCACATCTCTCCCCTTATTTAAATCCTCATCACTTCAAGTGTGCAATTTATATTTTTTCTCTCAATAATCTAACTGATAGACTTCCTAAAAATGTCAAAACCTGGCATTTAGGTCTCAGGTTTGTTGCTTTTCTTTTAAATGTGAAGGAATGCTTGCCATGCCAGGAAACACATCTATTTTTGTCACTCAGTCATGTATTTCATTACCTGTAAATGGTTATGTTGCTTATGGAAGGACTCAGTTAAGTTTACATTGACATTTGAATAATTTTCTCCTAATAACTTCGTATCAGCAGTTGTGCAGAACCTTGGATGAGACTCCTGGGTCTCCTCCTATCCAGGGAGGGAGGTTGGCTGC
Source organism: Alaudala cheleensis (assembly GCA_013398995.1). Lineage (NCBI taxonomy): Eukaryota > Metazoa > Chordata > Aves > Passeriformes > Alaudidae > Alaudala > Alaudala cheleensis. Next base: position 250,598 of record VWYE01006602.1, read on the forward strand.
CAGACTGCACAATTTTAGAAAAAGTTTTTTTTTTCTTTTTGTGTCATATCTTAAAATAAGTCTATGTGCTAAGGCATTTCTGTATCTTGTTCTTAACTGTAGTTGGATCATGTAGCCTGTCTTTGATGGAGACTTCAACCAAAAGATTATCTGCATAGATTACAGTTCTCTCCTCTTCTGCAGTCCAGAGTATACTCATGAACTCGTTGGCTTCCGAGAGGCACATAAGGTTAAAAGTTATCTAAAAACTGAGATTTTTTCAGAGATAAAAGGGCCATGGAGTTTAATGCACAGTTGTGGGCAAATTTGCAGTGCTTCCATAAGAAAACAACTACTAAAACTACAAAGAACATCACTGCCATCAGCAGAAAATCCATCTTACTGGGAGCATCAACAGGTTTTGTGCAGCTGACTGTTCATGCTCGTCACACAATGAAACACTATTTGACTTTCAAATACATTTGATACTACTTCTATAAAATAATCTCTGATAACTATCTGAAAATTAAAGAGCCATCTAAGCAATTCAATAAATAGAAAAATTATCTAAGAAAAAATTTGATAATTACCAAGTTTGAATTTAGTCAGATACCAAGACAGACTGTATTTTTTGTTTTCTGCTTTTGTTAATTTCTCTTCTCTCACAGTGTTAAGGGGAGTAATCATGTAAGTAAATTCTTAAGTTAAAGATAAAATAAGTAAAAAAAGATAGACAGTAAATGGTCATTTATTTTTGAATCCAAATTTAGTCAGATTGTAAATTCTATTTTGAAGCTCAATTAATTTCTTTTTTCAAGTAGAGAGCTGATAACATTGGAAGATATTGTGTTGTAACTCAGGAAAAAAAAATGGGCAGTGCACAAGCCCTTGCTGCATCACTGTAAACGGAGCTGAACTACAGTAAAAAGCATTATTTAAAACAATAGGAACACTCACATCTAAAGAACTCCTAGATGGTTTGGTCACAGCATGGCTCAAGAGCAAAATAAAAATAAAAGAAGGTGTGAAAAATCCCTCACAGACATTGGAAAGAAAGTGACTGAAAGCAAAGAAAATGCCCTCTGGTTTTCTGAACGCTGTAGTGACTGAGTGGAGGAATCTGGTTGAGCAAATGCATAATGAGTTCTGCAGTGAGAGTGCCTGCTTCAGTGAAACTAGGGCTCAGGCAAGCCTCTGTATTGAGACGTGATGCCTTAGGCAAGCTCCAAGCAATGATTCTATCCTCATTTGATTATTCAGGTAAAAAAGAAAGTTCTAAGCAAGGCACGAACAGTCAGAAATATGATTAGTGAAGGAAATAAATTTGTATGCAGCAATTTAAAGGAGGTCAAAGGGTGCAAAAAGACAATCTACAAACGTGGACTAGGGATGAGAAAAATACAACATTGTCTTCCCTTTCAACTCAATAATTAAGCAATACTGCAAAAAGCAATTAATTAAAATGAAACATTAGGATTCCTCATTTGTCCTAATGTAGATAATCAGTAACCTTTGCAGTAGGAAAACTAGAATGAAGAATAACACTGGGTCTATGACAGTAGAATGGATATCCAATAATGTATTCAGAGAATATCCTCTTGTCCTTAGATTTGAAAACAAATTTTAAACTCATGTTTTACCTTGCATGCACGTTTGCCTTTAATGAAGGGCTTGCTCTGTTGTCTATGCACTGCTGTATTTTTTATAAACTTCCTATTACTCTTGCCATTGGCAGGACATTATAGAGACAGTTTGCAGTTTCTGCCCTGGAGAAGAAGAAACTGGAATTCACACAATATTTCGTAGATAGCTACAGTTAGGACATTTGCTCAACATGTGTCCCATTGGACAGTCTGCCACAAGAGATTTGTGTGCTGAATTCTGACTATTACAAAGAGAATGATTTGTGACTTAATTTTATGTTCTTAGACCCTGAATAATCTCTGTAAAGGTTAGAAGGCCGAGCTCTGTCTTTCAGGAGAACCAACTTCTTTAGAAAAGCTTTAGTCGTTTTCTTGAGCAATAATTTGTCTGCAGTCTATGTAGACAGATGTCAAAAAAGTCTATGAAACTACCCAGGTATGAAGGAGTTTTTTATCTTCAAATACTCAGGTGTAGAAAGCTTAAATTCCCAGGTCACCATTGTTATTAGGTTTCACTTTGGCCTTTGTTGGTTTATAAGTTGAGGTGCAGAGAAAAACACCACTGGAATTTGTGAAAGGAACTAGAAAAATTCACTTTATATATTTACAGCTCTACACCTGTTTTAACTGAGTAATAGAACTGCTAAGGAAAGAGAATTGTCCAGCTACTGATTTTCAATTAACTTATTTTTTAAAAAATTAAAATAGAGAACTATTTTCCACATTAAGGTATTTTATTAGGGTAGATCAGAAATTATTTTTCAAAGTATTTCTTAGCACTAAAGATGAAAGGCTACATTTCAAGAAACAGCGAATAAAACTTATATCAATAGTTCAGAAATTCATTTAAGTGAACAATCTTAGAAAAACCATGACAACACAAAATCCTATTCTATGAAATCAGAGAAACTATTTGGAAACTGACAAATTAATGAGAACCATCCTATATAAAACTTCAGTTGTGCTTTTCCTCTTTATTTATCAGGATTATCATATTTTCCCTTTTCAAGGATGGAGTTCATATTTACTTTATTGCTTGAAGGAAGAAGGTATTAATTTTTTCAAGCTACCATGTCTTTTTAATATGGAAGTACAAGATAATATGGAATCACTAATATATTTCTATGTGCTGTGTTGGAGCACAGAAATGACTGAGCTGTGTCTGATCAAGGGCCAGGTATGTCAGCTTTTGAAAGAAGTATCAAATTATCATGAAATGAAAATGAAATGAAATGAAAGCATATCAGGTAATTAAAATGTTCCAGTGGTGGTCATTAGTTATGTTTTATTTCTATCCTATTTGCTTGCCAAAGAAACGACCCATACCTTCCCAAGGCTAGATGAATTGAGAATTTTATTCTTTCATCAAGTCATTGCCTTGGTTAACTAGTCTTTGTACTAATATCTCAATGTTTAATACTAACTTTATTCATCGATATGCAGTAAATGACTAATAGCTCTTTTCTAGTGACCAAAAATTATTACTTGATACCAAAAGGCTGAGGGTTTTTTTTCTCTTTTATACACAATATTACTGGGATATTTTTTCCTAGCCAAAATTAGAAGCATTAAAACTTAGTTCCAAATAGGTGGGTTCTGAAAGCATTTATTTATACCACATTACTTCATTTTTTAATGTTCTTTTAAATTTAATTTTAAAAAAGAGTTTTAAAAATTTGAAAAATCAGGACATAGTATCTTTTTTATTTTTTATTTTTAAAACTACTTTGCATTTGATGATGAAATTACAAGGATGATGAAATAAAAATGAAGGAAATCTCCAGTGTCTGTTATATTGCTAGTGATATATTAATACATTAGTTCTCAGGCTTGATTTTGAAATATTCTGACATTGCCATAAGTAAGGCACATAACAGTTATATAAATTTATATAAGGGTTATTTTAAAACAATGTAAATTATTTCCAGAAAATAACCAATCTTACTCTGTGAGAACTAAGCAGCTATTTTTAATAATGAGAGAAACTGAACAGAAACTAATAAAGTCTTCCTGAAAAAATTTCTGAATCCTTAGTATATTTCTTTCAATTTTTAAGACTTTTGAGGACTTATAAAAGACAGGTGATCACAATAAAAAGAAAAAAGGACAAGTCAACACCACCTTTCAGGCATTTTTTAAGCTTTAGAAAAGTGGGTTTCTTTCTCCTTGCAAAAGGAAGCAAGTGAACACGAACTGTTTTAGAGTCTATTTTTATGATGGTGACAGAACACTTCTGGATCCATTCTTATTGCTGAGCCTAATATCTTCACAGCTTTAAAGACAAAAGTCCTTCTTAAAATAGATACTTTGGAACACGTTGCTTGAGCTGTAGTACACTCTAACAAAAGACATTTTACAAAAGTGCAAAGCATTCTCAGTTTTGATAAAAGAATTGTATTGTGTTTTCTTTTTTTTAGTCAGTGCTCTTCAGATTTACTGTCTGACATTTATAGGGCTTACTACTTGCTTTGAAAATCATCCATTCAATATTTTTTTCAAAGTCATATTACAATAGTTAACACTCTGGCACAATCTTCAAAATAAAATGTAAAGAGTAATGATATACAGTTTAAATGCAAATATTTGCTGAGTTTCAGGTTCTCTGTAAAACTCCTCTCTTTGTAGTCAGCAAAAGGTACATCTCTTAGAATTCGCATTGTGGATACTTTGTGTATATAAAACTTAAAAAAAATAAAGAAAAAAGAAGAAAATTATATAACTATCACTTTAAGCACAATAAAAATAATCCTGAATATCACCTGAATTCTTAAACACGTTTTGCAGAAGCAGAGAGAGAGCAAAGAGGTTTTTATGAGCCTATTGATTAAGACTTGTGCTTTCCTTTTTTTCTGGTGTCATATAAGTTTTCCATTTGACTTTGTTTAAAATTAATAACTCACCCTCACACCTGAGGGGACAAAGTACATGATGCTCTGAAGCATCATTCTCTTTAGTGTCTTTGGCTGTTGGAACTGACATTTGTCTACTGTCATAGTCTAAAGGGGCAGCATAAAATCAGGAGAGCCTTTCACCTTCTGGCCACTATGGAAGAGCCTGGATGCAGTACCATAATATTGTAAGAAAATATATTCTGATAAATGATTGAACCACTGGTGTCTGTGCCTAATCTCACAGTGACTGTGACTTGTAAAGAATATCATGTGCTCCATTTCTGCAAGAAGTCAAAATTATTTCCTTTCAAGTGAAGATGAATGAGTTGCTCAAGTGGAAGAAGGGATTCACAGACCGCAAGGACAAGACACATCCTATTTATAGTCTCAAACTTCAAAGACTTCATGGGTGGTGACTACTAAACCCCTCAGACAGAGTTGAGGATTGGCTACCAAGGTAAAAGAGACAAGACAGCAGAGCAGGCTGGAGAGGAAAGCATGTTTTGCTAGGAATTAGATTAGATAATTCCTAGCAAGAGCTAGGATACATACAAGAGCTGACATGTATCATAAAAACACTCCTCTGACAAAAGCAGTATTCTGTCAGCTTCCAAATTGTAGTTCCTTAGCTATATGTTTGAGCATGCTTGAATGTCCTCTACATTAGAACCTATAGGAGATAGACTTGATGGTCCTGCAAAGCTGTTTCATTTTAATTAGTGCATTTGTTGCACTAATACACTTGTGCCAATCATATTCCTCTCTTTTCTCTCCATTAGTTTCCTGACTGCTCAGTTCCTCTTGCTCATCTATTTATTGTTTGCAGTCTTTGTTTACAATACAATCCTATCTAAACCACTGATCAGTGCTAATGCCATACCAGCACTACTGTCAGAAGTTAAGTGATCTTTCTTCCTTCATCTCCTCATCCCCTTCCTACTGCTGACACAAAGCTTTGTAAAGGCAGAAGTTAAAATCTGTACAAATACCTCATGTTAAAATCTATGACATGAGTTTTTAAAGACAGTGAGAATCTGAACATACAGGACATGTGGGCATCTTTTAAAAATCTTGCTAGATCCTTACTCTTGTCTCTCTAAGATTAATCATGTTTCAGAATCCAGACTTTAGTCTCTTAATAGTCAAAGTTTTATCTTTGACTTTTGCTTATTTGATTCATTCTGCCTGCAGCCTAGGAGACACAATGTCTATGTGTCCTGCAGTATATATGGTGGTACTGTGGTTAAAACTAGTGCTCAGAAAGCTGGATTTTTAATTTTTATTTTACTTTATTTTATTATTTTATTTCATTTTATTTTTCCAAGAGTTTTAACCACTTTTACATTACAGCTACAGTTCTGTTAAACATTGTTTAAATCAACAGTTCACAGCACATTACACTGCAGTGAAGTTGGGAGTCCATCACAATGTATCTCATGTCACATTACATTGAACTGAATCATCCAGGGACTAAAGTGTAAACTGTGAATGTCAACCTGTCATCTATGGCACTACTTCCTAAGGGAAGCAGTGGAAGCCCAATTGTTAGAATAATTTAAAATGAGGCTGGGCAAAACGTTTGAAAATTACACTGTGAGGAACTGTCTCACTTTGGCAGGAAGGAAGAAATAATAGGGTTTGAGTTTTTTTTTTTTTTTCTGTCTTCAACTTTTGTTAACCTACAAGACATGACATGGTAGTTTTTGTTTTGTTTGTATATCATGCACTACTTTATAGATCTGTACTGTCTGGTAGTTTTTGCTGCTTATATGGTGCCATGTAGAGACATCACTACCCATTACACAATTTATGGTTCTAAACAGATCAACTTCTGCTGTTCTACAAGGCATTGTTATCAAATGCTAAAAATGAGTCACAGATGTTTGTCTTATTTCTCTTATTGCTATCTTGTTTTCTTAACTGTTGAAGCCTAACTATAAATAGCAAGCACATAAAAAGAAGAAAAATGAAGAGAGAAAGAAGTATCAGGTATTTTCAAACTTACAAAGAAATATTTTCTTCTGCAATAATCTTTCATTTATGTTCAAATGAAATATAGGCATTTTAATGCAAATGCTAAGACCTGAATTTCTTTAGATGAAGGATGAAACTGGGACAAAATGCAAGCCATAGAGTCCTTTCAGCTTCATTTTCTTGGCCACTTTACTTACAGAAATGGAGTAGGAAGAATTATTTTGCTACTGCTGGAAATTCTTAAGTATACCATCAAAAAGACATTTTTCTTTTTGTTCCTGAGATATAAAAATTTAACTGTGCCTAAGCAACAGAAAAGTTCTGCTCCAGGCTTCTTGGATAGCTCTGGTGGGCAATCCAACACTGGAATGTCAGGAAATGGAGTAAAATGAAAGAACCAATGAGCCTGCATCTATTCCAGTCAAAACCTCAAGCAAGGCAGTATAATATTTGTACAACTGCAGTGGTTCTAGTGTTTTTCTGCTGTGAGATAGGATTAAGAGAAAGCAAAGCAGGCTCCAACTTAAAAGATATAAAAATTGTTTCATTCACACACACTAAAAGCAAGAAAAACAAAGAATCAAAATGAAACTTTCAAAACACTCCCCCCTCTCCCACCAGCTTTTTTTCTTTCACACAGGCATTGTATAAGGCAAGAACTCAGAACTTAAGGTCTGCACTTTTTATAAAATAATCTTTCATCAATCTCTTCAGAGAGAGAAGTCTCTTCTGGTTATGGTAACTCTTCACAAGAAAGAAACAATCTACTTTCAGCTCTCAGCTCTCACAGAAAAGCAGCTGCCCGGGACCCTGTCCCTGTGGTTCTTCCATATCACGCAGCTTTTCCCATCAGCTGCAATTAGGTCATGGACTTTATGCATTCTGGGGTGTCATTTCAAAATGGGCAGTTCAGGTACAAAGGATGTTCTTCATCCCATTCAAGGGCAGAAATATCTCTCACTTCTTCACTGGCTCAGAGGCTTTTTTCCTTTAGCACATTTCAACCTCAGTTCAAATACTTCAGGGCACCACAGAGTCCCTACTTCACTTAGTCCATTACAAATACCTTTGCTCAAAACCACCTTTCTGAACAATTATTTCCCCAGTTCATATTTTCCATGGTTTAAAGATATATTCTAGCATATTATAGTGTGTTGCCACAATTCACAAAAGATTTTTAGCCTAAAACATCTTCTCATCTCCTCATTTCTTAAGATGCAAGGTCTTTCACAGACCTCGGTATCTTCATGTGGCCTAAACAGAAATGTCCCCACTATGACATTCTTTTCCCTCTGGAGAGGATTAATGTTCTGCCAGTTTCACCTTGGCAAAGGAAGAGTTAAAATCTAGCTCAAGTCTGCAGATGATCTCGGCTAGGCAGCTCAGCAGTTCTCGAAAGATTCCAGGGCAGCATGGGGGAGGAGGGGAAGAAGCAGGAACAGTGGCTGGGGTCATGATAACTCCGTTGGCAGATGCAGCTTTCACCCCCTCCACCCCTCGGTCTCATTTGGGGCAGCTCAACCCGGGCTTGGAGCCGCTCCAGGTGGAAGGTGAGGGGAGGTGGGGGAAACTGGCTGTGGTTTCTCTTTCTCCACCGGCAGGGGCTGGAACTCGGTCTGAGAGGAGCCAGGGCACATCTTCCTCCCCACTCCCTGCCCAAGAGCCACTGAGTTTGGCAGATGTTTCCAGTTAGGCAGGGCCCAGCAGGCCCCCAGCTTCCTCCAACCGGAGAGAGCCAGGCTTGCTTCTTACCTCTCCAGAGGCAAGCAGCAAAAAGAAAAAGTTCACACAATTCTCAGTTTGACATGGGTCATTCAAAAAGCCAAACTCACTTTCTCACTGGCTGAACAAGGTGTAAGTCCTAGGTCTTGGCAGGGAACTATCTCCTCTTTAACTAAAAGCTGTGGTAAACCATGACCACTGCACATCTATACAGCTGAGATGTTGTATCTCACAAAAAAGTATAGCTGCATCCAAAACGTTGAAGAGATTTATTTGGTCATAGCACTTGCTAGCGCCCAACATGGGTGTTATGCTGGGGATGGAAACTTTGGCATGCTCTCAAATTAGTATAGTTAAATAATAAGAATAATGTCAATCTGCATGATGATTTTGAACCTGAGAAGGAAAGACTATGAAGATCAAGTACAGATACATGTCTTTGTGGAAAAATAATTTGGAAACCAGAGAAAACAAACAAACAAAAAAACCCCTTCCTTTTTCAGTCTATATACTGTCACACATCCAAGAGAAATATTATGATATACAACAGGGTTTGTACTACAAAAAGACCAGCAAGACTTCTGTTGCATTCCAGTTTTAAATGAGATGCCAGATTTCCTCCCACTGTTCGTCAGTAGTAGGAAGTGATTTGTGCAGTTCTTGCCAGTCATTAGTCATGGCCAGCAATTTTTTTGTTAATACTATGTTATTTGGCTGTTTTGATAGGGTGCTGTTGGAACTGAAGAGTAATTCATTGAGGAATGACTAAATTTTGTTAGAAATTAATTGTACAGTTGACTGAAAAATTATTAAGGAGTCATGTTTGACATAGATAAGAATAAAGATGGGTGCAGGTGAATTGTATAAATAATTCAAAGTGTATATGGGTAGATTACATGCTGAAGCTAGAAATAAGTGCTGCTTTTGCAGATAGGATTAATTATAGCTTCCAGAGGGTCCCTTCCTCTTTGTTTCCATTTCAGTGCGTACATGAAAAACTCCTGAAGAAATTTTTCTCTTCTGTTTCTGCATCAGGAAGATGCTAGGTGAATGGAGATAGTTTTAACTTTAAAGAACTGTGAGGTAGGGAACTGTGCTGCAGACACAGGAAAGAGTGCAGGATGAAAGAAAGTGGTGAAAGTTTATTGACCTTTGCAATTGCCAAGAACAATATTTTGGAAAGAGTTGCAGTGAGTAAACCCATTCCTCATATTGATTCAACCAAGGCTCAGAGATAGAATTCACACTCTAGTCCCAGGGGTGCAAAACCTACAATCTCCTTTCAGTTGTCCTGAAACAAATGCAGCTACATTACATAAGAAAATAATAGTTCTATGACTAGAGGACTCTATGTGATGCTGTTTATTTAATCAAAAGGAAATATTTCTTCTCCTGTCAATAACTATTTCAGAACCTAAGGAAAAGGTTACTATGTCTGATTATATTTTCCTGTTGCACAATATTTTCTGATAAGTGATTGAGTCCTCAGAAGCTTGATGTGATTAGATTAACATAAGCTTTCATTTAGAAGTGTGAAAAAGTGTAGAAAGATTTGGCATTATCCAGTTAACCTCTAAGATGAAGGAACGATTATGATTACTGTTTAGGTACATACATGGCATTCGTAATTACTGAGCATGTCTATATGAGAATAATTTAAAGTCGTAGCCAAGGCATCCAAGGAAAAATAAAGAAATAAAAATACCTACAAAACACAGCATTTATTGAGAAAAGGGCATTTTGCATTTGAATTTAAAGGAAAGAGCTGATAGGGAACAAGTTTGCAAAAGCATAACCTGCCAGGGGATTCTATGGCAATTGATTAAGCTCTGTAGGGAGTGCAATACATTTTTGACTCATAAAACAGAATTTCTGCCAGGTTTGAGTAAACAAATTTCATGCTGAAAAAAAAAACAAAACCAAAAAACTCAAAAACTAATCACAGCCTACTGTTTTTTAATTTAGCAGCTAAAAGTTAAAAAGTTAAATTTATTTCAGCTCTTGCCACATCTTCCTGCAGATTCAACACGTACATATTTTTACTGGGGAAAAAAACCAAAAAAAAAGAAAAACAAACTTACCATGAATTGGCAGTGATTTGGTCTGAAAAAAAGCAGAAACAAGAACTGGCCAGTTGACAATAAGATTCCATTCTCAGAAAGCCAGGTTTGTTTTTTTGTCAAGTCAAGAAGAAAAAAGGTAAATTAATAAACATTGCATAATGGTTGATTGTTACCAGAAAAGCAAATCCTGGTATTCACTTGCAATGCCTAATTGCTCAATAACTAAGCCAGTGCTATTGAATTTAATGGAATTTTCTGTAACTTAATGGAATGCTTTGATTTGCTGACATTCATATCTTTGTTATGTTGCTTCTCTCCCAAAAAGCCTCCCTACATATCAAAGCTTATCTGGTTCACTTATTTTCTTGATGTCAAGACCCAAATTTGTCAAGTCACTGTAAGCAAAACAATTTGTCTAAAGTTATTTGTAACTCCCATTAAATGTACTGTTCCTCTTGTTTATTATGAAAGACCTATCATGCCAAAATTCCAGAGTGCATTAATAAGAAAATAAAATTTGTCCAAGATCCCCGGCAAACTCTGTTTGAAAGCAATTTATTTAATCTTCTTGGAGAGTTTCTTTGATTGTTGTTTTCCCCAGAAAAATGCCAAACCTAGTTTCACGTGCCCATTCACATCCTCACAGTACATAACACCATCTTTGTATTTTTTGTAGGAAAAAAACCAGTATATTTAGATGTGAAAGGATTTATAATGACATTCCAGATAGGTGAGAATTTAAGCATATTACTTATTTTCAGCAAAGCACTCATCCTATTAATTTCAACCTCTCTGGAAGACTTTTGCAAAATGTTAATATGGTGTCAATTGTAAGGCTGCAGTTGTCTTTGTTCCTTATCTTTTGAAATCATCTAAATTATTTGACCTAAGATACATCTACCTGTTAACAACTTTTAGCTCTTAGTGATGATTATTATTGTTAGTGAATACAATTTTGCTTTCCAATTTTATAGCAGTGAATGTTAAGAGTTGGTATTGTTAGTAACTGTCATTATGTCCATAATGGGGAATGAGGCCTCTTAAGTTCAATGGAACTGTCATCTGCTGTCTAGAGGTAGATAGAAAAGTGATTGAATAAAAACTGTATGTGACGGGGCTGGGTGTTACAGATGAACCCTGATCTGCCAAGAAAGTTCTTTTCTCAAACCTCGAGTCTTCACAGAATGCCAGGACTCCTTCTGCAGTGAATCTAAAGATGTTTATTTTTTCTTATCTCTTATATTCCTTTCTCTGCCCAGCTGCAGTCCGCACAGCAGTGAAGGTCAGGAGCAAATCCCATCTCACTTGGGCGGCTTCTACCTTTATACAAAACTTTACGTGTTCTATGTTTACCATTAATTACCAGTAATAACCTACAACATCAGAATGTGCTCAACACCCCGAAACCAAACAGAAAGAACCCTCACCAGCTCAGGAAAATGGAGGAGAAGAAGAAGAAGGAAAAGGACAGTGCCACACCCTAAAATCTCCATCTTGTCCTTCCCAACCCCCCATACTAAAATCTATAAATCTATTTTTCACACCCTAACTCACTAGCTACCACCCTAATTCAAATCTTCATGGCCTGAACTTCATCATACAACATTGGAAAATCCCTCCACGGGATAAGATCAAGGCCACAACCATCTCCATGTCTCCGTGGGAGATTCCAGCCCCCTTGCCCAGGGTTTGGGTTACCCAGGGCACTCAGGGGACAACCCTGAGTTCCCACATGTATGTAGAGTCCCCAGCTCAACAGCCTGACCTGTTTCTGGCATAACATTCCCTGACAGGTCTTTGAAGTGATATTCCTAGGAAACCACCACATCCTTTTTTTCAGCCTGAAAGATGTCAGTTGGCTCCAACACATCCCACTTACAGAATTATTAGCCATTAAGATTAATCACTCTTTTGAACAAAAGCTTTCCAAAGTGCAGGTTAGGAACCCATGCACTGTGGTTTAACCCCAGCAGACAGCTGAGCCCCACATGGCTGCGCAATCACTCACCCTATCTCAGTGGGAGGGGGAAGAGGATCATTAGGGTAAACCCAAAAATTCAAGGGTTCTGATAAAGGCAGTAGGTAAAATAAAGGATGTGCATACCACTAAAGCAAGATAAGGAATCAATTCACCACTTCCCACAGGCAGGCAGGTGTTCAGCCAGCCCCAGAATATCGAGGTTCCATCATGTGCATCAAAGACTTAGGAAATTAAACGTCATCACTCTGACCATGCCCCTCCTTCTTCTTTGCCCAGTTCTATATTTTGATCATGGCACCATACAGTATGGAATGCACATTGGGTCAGTCAAAGTCAGCTGTCCTGGCTGTGTGTGTGCCCCCAGCCTACTCAATGGTGGGGTGGGCTGAGAAGCAGAAGATGCCTTGATGTTGCGTGAGCCCTGCTCAGCAGAAATGAAAACATCCTTGTGCTATCAACACATGCTCATGCACAAATCCAAAACAGTACCATGCCAGCTACTGTGAGGAAAATTAACTCCATCCCAGCCAAAACCACTATATTTCATCACAGGGAGTAAAGCAACCAAATAGGTGATAGTAATAGTGTTAAAAGTGCCCTTTTTACCGCAGTTGGAAGAAAATATTTACTGAAAGAGGTAAGAGGTATAAAGAACTAGAAAGGAGTAGAACAAAATAAACAGAAGTGTCTGCGTATGGTGAGATTTAAATGGATACCCTTTGAAATACATAAATAAGTTTAAAAAGTAATTAGAGAAGCTGTGTTTATTTTCTGCATTAAATTAGGTTTTGTTCTCTAACACAATACTATTGTATTTTTAGTTGTTTTGTGCTCCCCTTTAAAATACTTTTACAAATACCATTGTAATGGTATTTGTAATAGAACCTGCTGAGGAAACCCCTTAGGTTATGCCTTATTATTCTCTACTCCAAAACATCTACTTATAGCATGTATACAGATGTGACAATTGTACAAATTAATGAAGGCCTTTATTTTTATTTGCTATCAAAAAATTCCAGATTTTCTGTTGGTTGTAAGGGGATTTTTTTTTCTTTTAACAATCTTAGAATCATAGATTAAAATCAGAGATGTATTGTTATTGCACAGCCTGGTTTTGGCAGTGGGGGAGCCACAGAAGTGACTTCTGTGAGAAGCTGCTGGAAGGTCCCACCGCGTTTGGCAGAGCCAATCCCTGATGGCCCTGAGGATGGACATGTGCTGGCCAAAGCTGGGGCAATGAGGGAGGCTGATAACACCTCTGTGATAACGTAGTTAAGAAGAAAATCAAAACAAAGGGCACACACAGTTTTTTTCTATCCAAGGAAAAGAGAGAACATGTGATGAAAACAACATGGCAAAACCAACGTCAGTGGGGAAGAAGGAGCAGGAGGTGCTCCAGGTGCCAGAGCTGAGATTCCTCTGCAGGCTGTGGTGAGACTGTGGTGAAGCAGCTGTGCCCCTGCAGCCCCTGGGATCCATGGGGGATGCAGAGATCCATGCACAGCCCATGGGATCCAGAAGAAATGCAAAGATCCATCCCCAGCCCATGGGATCCAGAAGAAATGCAAAGATCCTTCCCCAGCTCATAGGGATTCATGAGGGATGCAAAGATCCACCCATAGCCCATGGGGGATCCAGTGGGGATGCAGAGATTCACCCACAGCCCATGAGGGAGGTGCCCATGTCAGAGCAGGTGGATGTCTGGAGGAGGCTGTGATCCATGGAACACCCCGTGGAGAGAGGGCCCTGCTCCCAGGTTGGAGCAGCGTGTCCTTGGAGGGCTGCACCCTGTAGAAAGAGTGACCCACATCACAGCAATTTTGGGAGGACTGTGTGCCTGTGGGGGGAGTTCACATTGCAGCGGGTGTGGTTTGGCTGCTGCTCATGAGATTGGAGCCATGCTGGGGCAGTTCACAGAGATCTGTCTCCCATGGGAGGGAACCCACAGCCNGAGAAGCAAGGGACATTTTTCTAACAGGTGTGGTTTGGCTGCTGCTCATGAGATTGGAGCCATGCTGGGGCAGTTCACAGCCTCACAGGGGAAGGACTCCTCTCCCAGGGAAGCAGGGAAGAAAATCTCTGTGATGAACTGACCAGACTCCCCAAACCTGCACTGTTGTTTGGAAAGAGGGAGGGGTTGGGGTTTTTAAGGGCTTCTTTTACTTCTCCTAATCCTCCTCTGATTCTGTTAGTAATAAACTCACTTTTTATCATTAAGTTTAGCCTCTTTTGCCCTTGGAATATTTTCTCCTGGTTCTTTTCCCAGCTCATGAACTCTTTGTTAATTTTTCCTCTCCTCTGCCCAGCTGTGGCAGGGGAGGACGAGTGAGCAACTCTCATGGGTGCCTGGTGTTTGGCCTGTGTCAAACCACAACAGGAGAGTAGAGCATGGCTTGGGCTGGAGGGACATTAAAGATCATCTAGTTCCAACCCCCCCACCATGGGCAGGAACACCTCTTACTAGACCAGGTGTGGTCTAAAAGAAAACAATGTTTTTTCTTTTTAAAAATACTTTTTCTACAAACCTGTAGAAATGTGCAATTTTGAAGGGTGGAACATCTATCAAAGTGGGACTGAGCATTATTTTCATTATATCTATTAGGTATAATGTCACTGTCATTTTAAATAAATTGAATGATTTTTCATATGTGGAAGAGATATTAATACAGCTTTGCTATATGTCTAAAAGTACAGCCAACGCTCATTCATTTTCTGGAATAAAGTCTGAGTTTTGGAGAGAAAGACAAAAAAAGCACTATAATTACTTGTATATACATCTATTATTAACTGCTATGTTCACCAGCATTCACCTTATATCTGTAGATATATCATGTTGACTCTTATCTTTATTGGTAGGAATGATAGTTACCAAATCTTGAGTGCATTTTAAATTCCATTATCCTTGAGAGATAGAAAAATCATAATCCCTTTCTATTTCAAGAGAGGCTAAGTCATGTCTTTAAATATATTTAGACAGAATAAGATGCAAAGAGAGGCATTTTGAGAATTTTTGGAAGCATTTTAATTGAATATGTTTAACCTTAGCTATAAAAAGGTAAAGATTAAGGGCTTGCACATGCCTAAGTTTAAGAGTAAAAATACACATTTTTAATTCTGAACTAGTCAAACCAGACAAACAGGTTGCAGATGGTAATTTTTTTAAGCTACCTTCCATTTGCATTTTTTGAGATTTTTGTCTTTTGTGATATTTGATTAATAATTAAAGTAGCCCACAGGGCTATATCAGATTTAGAGATAGTGGACACCTAAGTATCAGTTTGGATGTTCTTCTAAAAAATAACTTCTCTTCCTTTTCAGTCAATGGGAGCAACAGAATTCTTAAGATGACAATCAATCCCAGATAACTGTTTTAAAAGAAGATTCTGTCACTCCTTGGTCTCTATATAGAAAGCCTGGATAATTAGCTTAAGTGAAATACTAATTTTTAATGGCTAAAATTAGGGTATATAAAGTCTACCTAGAGCTACTTTTATATATAACATTTTTGGGGTCAGGGCTTAATTATCCCAGTACAGAAACACCAAAACTCACACTTCTTAACTGTCAAAATCTCTATAATAAGATGTGTTCTTTTGAAATTCTTTTCTACTATTAATATCACATGGGCTCCACCTTTTCTACCTGACATGGTTCTATTCTATTGCTTGCTGAAAAACTGCTGAAGAAAATCAGGATTCTTCCATCCAATGTGCTTGAAATGACATTGTTACGTTCATGATGAAGTTTTAAAATAAATTGTTCAATTAAAAAAAGAAAATGAGAAAACAAACTGTCTCTCAGGGATGTCAGTGAGAATCTCTGGTCTTTCTTTGAAGATAAAACTCCTTGTCTGGCTTATAAATAATGTATGGCCTCTGCAGTGAAAACTGAAAAAAGTTACCAGTTCCTTCAGGAATGCAGTGCAATAATCAGTGTGATTTAGTATATTAGATCAAAATTAGATGTTTTCAACCTTGGAAACAGAAATGTTTCTCCTTATATGTAGGTAAAAACACTGAATATGTGCATCTCATTTGGCTTTTAAAGTAGTGCCTCTAAGGAGAGTATCTCTCCTGAGGTGACAGAATTTAAGAGTTTTATACTTGACTCTTGAGAATGTGGCACCAAAATGTGCAAAAGTTTTAAGAATAGACATAACTAGACTTTCAGTACTGCACTTTTTTCCTCTTTAGATCTTTTCAAAGGCTCATATTAAAAGACTTGTATTCAGGAATCCTATAGAACAAGTTTGAACAAGTTTTTGAATTTGTTTCCTGCTTTTCACCTGTCAAGGAAAAATTGTTATTGGACTCTTTCTCAAACTTTGTATTCATAAATTAGTTTAATTTTTTTTTTTTAAATCTCTTTAAAATAAAGACAAAACTAATTTTGCTATTTACACATCACTTTTTTTCTTCTGTGAATTTGTCCTGGATCCTTTTTTCTAATATCTAGTGTCTCTCCTCTATCTTTCTTTTTATTTCTCTAAACCATCAGTGTTATTTTCATGGGAAATTGCACACGTTTTAATGTGAAGTAAATAATCATGTCTGCTCACCTTCTGTGAGCCACTCATTTTAAAGTCTTACAGAATCTCAGGGTGAGAGAGGTTTGGTTAGTAATCCGAGATGCTTTAGAACGAGCTTTAGTAATGATTTAGAACGAGCTCTTGGTGTAGCGTGGAATTGTGAATTTTCTGCCGAAATTCGATTGATACTTTTCAAGTTTTCTATCTGTCCCTTGGTTACAGTTTTGTCTTTTCAAGGTTATGGAGTCCCAGTCTATTGATTCATTCATCACTCTAAAGATATTCCATTCTTGTTGCCCTTCTCTGTCTTTCTGATTCTATTGTATTTTTTAGGTAGAAGATCCAAATTTCAAAATAAAGCAAGAAACAGGCAGACAATGGATTCATACCAAAAAACCCCAACTTTCTTCATACTTCCAAGTCAATGATGACATTTAGTTTGCTTTTTTGGTCATTATGTAATACTAACACAATGTTTGTATACATTTTATGCAAACATGACTCTATTGCCTATAAATCAAACAAAACCCACTATATTGTGTTCTTTAAATTACAGACAGCCAGCTGTTTGGAATGACATAAACTCAACCATAGTGTACCTATATACACATTTATATGTGTGTGTGTGTATAATTTATGTGTGTATATGTATATATATGTGTGTGTGTGTACATGCATATATAATATTTGACATCATTATCCCAGATTGCTTTTGTAGCTAATTAACAAAGCACACGTTCATGAGATTGATCTCACCTACTTTGTTGTAGGTGGTAACAAGAATCCTGCCCAGACCGTATCCATTTTTCCCTGTGTAAGAGAGTGTTCCTGGACAGTCAGTTCTGGAGCAGAAATCTCTTGCAGTTAAACACA
Organism: Alaudala cheleensis; assembly: GCA_013398995.1. Taxonomy (NCBI): domain Eukaryota; kingdom Metazoa; phylum Chordata; class Aves; order Passeriformes; family Alaudidae; genus Alaudala; species Alaudala cheleensis. Next base: position 268,252 of record VWYE01006602.1, read on the forward strand.
TCTGACCACAGTTCTCACTGAAAAGTTCAGCACCAGACATATACTTTGAATTTTTGCTTTGGTGTTGTTTTTCTCTTGAAGTTTCTGCTTTGGTTCTTCTGGGCCTCAAACCCACACTTCATTGAATTTCAGCCAAGGTAGACAAAATGTTGATTTCTGTTATTAATAATCTGGAAAATTTTCATATTATTTTGTTTGGAAAGTGAAATGGTAGTGTATATGTACATTTGCTTGTTTATCTATAATTTCTGGGAAAAAGCAGAAATGTCGTAGAACACTGGCAGTGACTAAATAAAAAATATTTTAAATTTCCTTTATCATTTTTAACACAATATTGTCACATCAAGTAGAAAAAGTATTTTTAAAAAAAAATCTGAGAGGCAAAAAAAAAAAAATGCTAAGAAAAATTTCAAATATTAAAGATCACTTTTTTCCATTACAAGAGTGATATCTTGTATTCTGGATGAAAATAAGTTCTGTCTGTCTCTCAATATAATACAGCTTACAGTTTACCATGTTCACTAGCAATAAGACACAGCAAAGTGTTAACCTTTGTCCTAAAATGCTATTAAGCTAGAATCATATGAAGTAGAGAAAAATGTCAAATATTTTAATTAAAATCTATTGGGTAACCTATCTCTATAGAACATAAACACATTTGACAACTGTGATTAAGGCTTTTGTGTGTGAAAATGCCAACTTTCAGTTTCCTTTACTCTTCATGTGTGCTGCATTTGGAGGTCAAACAAGGGAATTTAGCACTTGAGTGAAATCGTCACTGTTGCACTGTCATCTGGAAGGATGTTACAAAGTGCAGTGACATTTACAAACCTTTTGATTGCCAAAGATGATTAGATGCTCTGGTCAGGCAGAGGAATGGGTATTGTTTCTTTGTAGGAACTGTAAAAGAGTCAGTCATCACATCCTTCGTGCTTAGTAGAAAAGAGTATAATAAATACGAAATATCTAATCTAGAAATAACAGAAACAAGGTCCAAGGCACTAATTAGGTTTGCCTGCTTTTTCAGTACTTAGAAACATAAGCAGAGCCTGGTGATAAAGTGATTATGAAATTGAAAAGTATGTGATCATTTTCAATAAATTTGTTTATTCAAATGCCCCTCCAAAGAGGATACATGGTAAAACTTTATTTCAAGTTTAGGTACTTGTATGAGATTCATCTGTCCACAACATAGCCTCTTAAGGCAGCAGCTGAACATCTCCCATTAAAAGGTTTGCATGTTCACTGCAGAATCCCCATTTAGCTGTTCTGGTCACTAGTCAAATATGAATTATTAAAGAGTTATTAGATAAACAGGAATGTGACACAAACTTTCTCTGAATCATGATCAAGTTCCCAGTGTATATCCTCAAACCATTTTGCATACTTGTGGCAAAGTTATTTTTAAAAGTATTTCTGCCTTTGGAATAAAGGCCATTCCTAGCTGCACTGGCACCTTGGAATTTTCTGCTTGTTTATCTTCCAGGAATACGTTATCTCATAGCTGACCTGAGAATTTCAAAGTGTATGAGGCTCATCTCAAACTCCAAAACAGAGAAGACATATTCCTCCTACCTCACCCATCCAAATGTGAAATTAATTTATCTAACTCATGACAACAGAAATAGTATTTGCATTAAATATATGGGTATATTACTTCAAATGTAACAACAATACACTTGTATGTGTTTCTCTCTCAGATGAAAGAATTACAAGACTCAATCATATTCCTAAATACATAAATAAAATATAGAACATAAGGTAGAATGAATGCACTGCAACTATTTTTTAGCTTTCCTTAGAATTAGAATTTTTTTAGTTTTTTTCAAAAGGTTACAAGCTGCTTTTGCATTGTGGGACTAGGTGCCATCTGCCTCCTACAAAGAAGTTATTGTTATTTTACACTCATGGACATCTTACCGCAGCAGCTCTGCAATTACACGGTGATTAGTGAGTTGTCCAGTTTTAAAAGGTTTGCAGAAAGCAACTCACCAGTTGCGCCTCTGCCAAGATACTTTGTGCAGATGGTATACTGTCTGCTAGCAAGTATAAGTCAATAGGAGACTGGTCATAATTAAAAAAAAAATTGGACCAAAATCCTTAGGACATTAGAAGAGGATGTGATACAACTTTTTTTTGGAAAGAGAAAAGAAGAAAAGAAAGTTCTGCAGCAACTGAGTATAATTGAAACCTCTAAAAGCAATGTACATTTCTGTCTTTCTGCATTTTTCCACTCTGATCTTTTACTTCGTAACATCAGCAAAGTTAATCATTGTAGAGGTTCAAATATATTTCATGGCAATTTAAGTACAAAGAGTGAGTTCTGTCATAATTGTACTAATTTCTTTGAAAGATATATCTCTTGAAAGATATCTGCACCAATATAAAAGAAAAAAATGACAACAGTGATAACAGAAGCATTTTTTCCCTTGTTATGCATCACAGAGTGACAGAATCAGAGAATGAATTATTTTACCCTAGACAATCCCTCCCACCCAGATGGACACCCATTCACATGATTTCCCTGTTTTTCAGATTCCAGGCCCTCACACCTGTTGTATAAGGGCACCTGGGGAGGTGAGGCAGCTCAGGAGGGGTTTCACCAACCACCCTGAGCAGAAACCCATTTCCATGTCAGAGGTCCCCTCCTTCTGCCTGGTGGTGAATGGATGGTTGATCCATTTGTCTAAGGCATAGCAGTGTGGCTTCAGGAGCTTCAGAGGAGAAAGATGCAGATGAGGCAGTAAAACAGGGAATTTCAAGTATATTGGGTTAAGATTGATAGCTCAGTGATGTATATCAGAAACAGAACTCTCTGAATTGTCAATATATAAGTTACAGGCTTGGTTGAATTTTATTTTGTTCTAATTAATAAATTTTCAAAAGTATATAGGCATTAAGACAGATGACATTCTATTGTTTCATTTCTCTGCTTGAGGAAATAATGTTTTCAGTGACCATTTGGAACCTCCTTAGCTTTTTTGAGCTTTCACACTTAATGAGATGTTCTTTCTAATGTCTTGCAAGCATCTCTTCATGTCAATATTTATGGCTGACTTGGACAAACTAGGTGCTGTTAGTGTCTGAGCCATAAAGGCTCATGCCAAATAAAGCCAGAATTGCTTATCTTAAGTTTGTATTCAGACAGTTTAAACACCAACTGCTCACTGCTATGGGCAAGATAGTTTATTTCTCTTTCAATCACTAGCCCCAGTACCTCTTAGGAAGGCAATCTGAGGAATGATGGCCATTAATAAAAATAAATTCAAAGCAAATATTAGCACAAAAAATTTCTCTGTGTGTGCCAGAAAACATTGGCAAAGCCCTGTGATTTAAAATACTTCCTTGACAGCTTTGATTATAATTAAATCATGAACATATGGGAGGTGAATAACTGAATGTCATTTAAGCAATGAGAAATTTTAGAACCAAAGACACAGGGAAGTTTTTTCTTAATTGAATGTCACTTTTCTTTTTTCTTCTGTGTTCTTTGCATTTTTATAAATGATCCAGCAATGTAATCAGTAATTTATTGCTGAGGATTTTTTCTGATGTGAAAAATAAAGATTCTAATTGTTAAAAAAAAGGATTGGTATTTTCTTCATACTCTGGAATTATAGCAAATTATATTTTTTGGGAATATAGTCAGGATATTCAAGAAAATAAAACCTTCTTATCAGACTGGAATACCTTCTGGACTTACTGCTTGGTCAGCAGTTTCTTGGACACAATCCACATGTTACAGATGTATATAACAGCAAGGATATGGTCTGATTGTCTTTGTATATAAAGTGTCATTATTGATTCAGTTCTGAGGAGATTTAAAATATATAGCAATGGGTAGGACAGCTGTGTTGATGACTATAAAGATGAAAAGGAAAGAATCAATATATTTTTTAAAACATTGAAGTGTCTACATATTTTTTTTATTTTCCAGATTACCTTTTATCATTCTGTACATTAACCAAAAGGCAGCCTCAGGTGGATAATTTTGCCCCCAGTGAGATTTTTCCAGTATTTTGAAATGCACTGCTGCTTAACTCTAATTCATGTTTATCAACACTTAAAATATCTAATTCAGTTAGACTGCAGTTTAAAATGCTCAAATCTTTTTTTACAAGTATTTAACAATTAAAACTCAATCCCTGATCTTGCCAAACACAGAAAATTACTAGCATATTTATGCTGTATATATACTTTAAATCATTACGCTTGTAAATTCCTTCAAAATTATTTGAGATAGTGAATTTTTGAACCTTAAGGACTAATCAGCATGTTTTCTTAAATGTCACAAATCTGTAGTTCTGCTTGGTTTAAATATGAAAAATTTAATGTAATAATAACAGAATGAATGAGAAGGGTCAGTTGAAACTAAAAGTATTGGGGAAAAATTTCAGTTTGTCTTCACATGAAGGTTAGGGATGAGATTAGTGTTCAAAGAGTGACAAAGCCTACATCTGCAGGGACATTGCAACTGCAAAAGAAATGCCAAGGTGAGCATGGACTGAGATGAACTCTTTAAGGAGAGTACACAGAACAATGCAGCTTTATTAGTGGTAAGTAATTTGGATACTAGAAGAAATGTTAAGAGTGGGCATGTCCAAGAAAAAGAAGTTTCATTCAGGTTAGAAAGGTAGTTTTGGGGCTATACTCCTGCTTTACTACCACTTTAGTTTAAAACTGATTTTGTAGTTTTAAAACTGATACTTTGATTTTTTTAGATCCCTTTTATTTTAAATGTCCTACTTAAAGTATGCTTAGAAATTTTCTTTCATGTCCATTCATTGATATGAGTCAAGCTAAGAACCAAATCTTCCCTTCTATGTGGGAGGTGAAATTGATGGATTAGGGAATGTTTAGATGAGACAAATCTCTTACCATGATTTAGCTTTGCAATAACTACTGCAGACTTTTACCCCTGTGTTAAAAAATGGATCAATAACCTTGAAGTGAGAGTAGAGCCAGAGCCAAACACATTAGCAGTGTGAGCACCAGACAAGTTTAAAACCACCCTCTATCTCAGTACAAAACACTTGCACATATATCCATACTGTTAGAATATTATCACCAGTCCAGTGTTCACCATTCTTTCCTGGTGTCCTTCAGTGTGTGGCCAAACCTATAGGATCTCAGAGAACCACAGCTAATTAATATAATTTATACCAAAAAATATTTAGCTTCTGCTTTTTAACCTTCATTCTTATTGTTGCTTGAAATAGTTGAATATTTTTTAAACTCCCTGTATTAGATTACTCTAATCCTGTTTTCATACAGGAAACCCAGTACTGCCCCCTGTATTCTCCTGTGCTTGGCATTTACCTTCTCAGTACTACCCACATGATTTCTATCATTGTGCATGTCCAGATACATCATCCAATGATCTGATATTGACCTAAAAATGACTGAGCTAACACACACTGCAGTGTACATCCTTTATGAGATGTTTCTTTCGTTTGTTTTTTTTTCCATTTAATCCTGTACTGCAAGAAGCCAAAATTAGAGCATGACAAATAATAAAAAAGATGTTATATGAGACTGTAAACATAGATAACTAAATTATTAATCTATTTCTAGTGCAACTCTTCTACTAATAGGAATAAACCATGAACATTTGTCTTTGTTTGCAATTTTGAAGTTTAGCACTCTGAAGATTCTAATAATGTTAAGGCTGGACTTAAATCATACAGTGTAAACCAGGAAAAAACATACTTTTTTGACTTATATATGCTTAGAGGTTTGCTCCCTTGTTTTCCTTCTGAGAAAAGCTGGTAACTGGGACACAGACCTTTATTATCAGGCATCTGCTTCATTTAGTGGTTTTTCTGGTCATTAGATTGACCTCAGAAAACTGTTTCATTGACTGTTCCTTTGAGGGTCTGCCACACTGCCCCTTCAATCAAATCTATGCTCCAAAGGGAACCTATGCCAAGGAAAAACAAAAGACATAGTAACCCCTTATATTTGAGAATAACCTTTCATGAAGCATCATTAAATCATCAAAAGCTGATAATTTTGAGTATGTAAATAATTAATCCATACTGAAAGGTTATGAGACTTAAACTGGCCAGATTATTTTCTAATTTTCTAGACCAAATGGATATTTCTACAAAAAGTATTTCTGAAGACCTTTCCACATTGTTTGGTTTTATTGCAAACAAGAAATAAGTATGTGACTTTCTAATACTTGAATTAGGTTCTGATGTATTTTTAAGATTTAATACATAGATATTGAAATCTTCATAAATATATCATTAAACTCCCCAAGTATTAATATTAATGGACTATCCATTTATCCAGAGGTAAAGATTATTACAGGTCAGAAGTTGTCATTTGACCCAATGGTTATCTAGCTTGAAATTGTGATTAATGGGATTTACAGAATGGGGTGGCTAATTGCTGCTTCTGTTAAATCCTGTTATGTTCACTTGTCACTAGCCAAGTATTGAAATAAATGAGAGATGATGTACAATTCAGATAAGGAATCTGTGATCAAAGAAACCTAGCTGAAGAAGAAAAAGCCAGTATTTCTTGAGTGCATATACCCTGACCCATCTATTAAGAGGAGAGTTATACAGTCTGCATATATGTCACGACTAAATAAAATTATAACATATATAAAGGATGAAAAAAATATATTATTTTTTTTTTTAAATGCACTCCTATAGTTTTCCATGTTCTGAGGTAAGGATGTGGGCTACAGAAGAGGATGAGATCTATGTCATTCATACAAATAAGGCTCTTGCTGAGGACTTTCTTTGATTACTTTCAGGGTATAAATTATTCTTTATGTTGATTGTTATCCAGAGTAGAGAAGAAATTACCTACCCTTATGTAGCTATTCCTCTTTGCAGCCTAGTAATCTAATCTATAGTAGTTAGCAACTTTTAATGAATCAGATAAATCAAATGGACTAAGGTACAAAAATAAATAACAAGACTTAAAGACAAACTTTTGTTTCTGAGAAAATTCAGATTAGTTTGTAAAAAATTTAGAAGTTTGTTCCTAATACAGTTTTCAAATTAAAGGGTGGTGCTCTCTCCTAAAAGCCAGGAGGTGGTAGTGGCTGTTGAAATGGGGTTTACTCTGGTTCCCTCAAAACTGTTTCCTCCCTGACCTATAGATTATTCTAATTTTCTCTTCTGCCTTGTGATAGTTATGGTGTATTTCATACAGGCATATTTAACACTAGCCAATCCTTGTGTTCTCCAAAAAACTTTACAGTCTTATATGTAAGTGCCTCAAAGCTTAATCCAAGACATGGGTGGCGAGTAGGAGCATATTGCTCTTCTTAATAGTCTGGGTTTAATCTGTTTTAATAATCTGATTTTACTAGCAGGTAACATCTAAAAACATATAAAAAGATTTTTACTTACATAATTCAAAATAAATTTGGGTCAACAGGGCTTATTAAAGATCCTGATAGATTAATTTGTTATCCCTATTTTGTAAGCATGGCATAAATCATAAATATACCAGGATTTCTGTAAATCATTTGCTATGCAGTTACTAGGAGGTTATTAGTCAGACCAAAGGAAACTGTATTTTTTACATATTTTTCTTTTCTGTTGTGTGCTGATAAGCCACAGCTGGAAATTACTGCAGGAAAGAAGGGTCTATGTAGGACAGTCAAATACAGGATCAATTTCACATTGGTATTAACATTTTGTGAAAAGGAAAACTAAATGGTTCTAGAAATACATTTTCAGTAAAGATATCATTAATACCTTTGCAGAAGGTCCTGACAGTATAGAATACTTGTAATAAAAACATGTAATTCTGAATTTGTATTTTCACATTATTAACTACGTATTAGCACATTCCATCATGGGTAAAACTTACAAGGTGGTAAGTCAGTCTGGACTTAGTTATGAAAATCACATTTGGGATGGAAAGTACTGGCACTAAAGGAGCAAACAGCCACAGGGCTGCTTCACCTGTCACATGTTGAGGTAACACCAAGTTCTCACATGAACTCCTCAGAAATCTGAAGCCTGGAAGGATGCTTTCTGATGGAAGTAAAAGGAGTGTTCCAACTTCCACAAAACAGAAAGGGGAAAATGCTCCTTGAGAAAAATTAAAAAAAAAAAAAAGGAAAATGCTATTAGCTGGTGATCACACAATCACAGATTGATAGAATGCCATGGGTTAAAAGGCACCTTAAATGATTTCTAGTTCAAACTCCCCTCCAGCTTTGGGCAGGGACACTTTTCCCTGGAGCAGGGACTCACAGCCCCATCCAGCCTGGCCTTGAACACTTCCAGAGACAGGGTATCCATGAGGGCCAAACGTGTCCTGTGGTGCACTGGATGCATCATCACCAACTGGTCAAGGGATGGGATTGTCCTGTTCTACCCAGGCATAATGACTTTGGGCTATCAGTGACATTATTTCTGCAGCAGGTTTTCCCCTGTGTCCTATGAACTTTACTAAATTTTGAAAAGGTATGAACTTATCTACTTAAAAAAAAAAAATTCCAGAAAGGAATCACTCAGTCTGTTTGTCATAGTAGAGACAAAAGTCTAGAGTTTGCATTTTATATCTCTTCAGTAAAATATAATTACTTTTGCAAATTTTGACTGCTTATATATGCATTATATATACATTACTTTTTGTTTACTAATTCAGTAATTTTTCTATTAATATAATTATATAAACACTTGCTTTGCTTTTTTACTCTTCCAGCAGGTTTTCCTCTCTACTTTGTATGCAGTTATTACATGAATAATGCAGAAGCAATTTTTTTAGTGTGATATCTTGACAAAAATTAGTTTGTTCAACTGTAGTAACAACACGGTGCTGGCAGTCAGTAATTTCATGAGAGACTTTTACTGCTACCAGGGGAAAGAGAAGTGGATAATAAGTACCCTAAGGGAAATATATTACTGTTATAACTCAATTCCTAAGTGACCTGGCAATTAATAACCAATGATGATGCAAGCCAAAGAGCAAAAGAATAAGATATGCTGTAAATTATTTCATGAAAGGTCTGTGTGAGAAAGGGCACAGTTCTCAGGTATCTTATAGGCCAACAGAGAATTTTTTAATGCTCCTGTGTCTGTAGGTGAGCTCTGCTATGTGAAAAAAATATGTAGTTTTCATTCTCTAATGATGATAAAATGATTACATAAATAATGTTAGATCATTTTTCATGGCTGAAAGATGCAAAACTCAGCAGTTCAAGCAAAGTAGGGTTCACTAACACCTACATTTGCAGAAAGCATGGTATGCCTTAGGGATAGAAATATGAAACAAGATAGATTTAATACATGGTAAAGGAAAAAGACAAGAAATAAGCTCTGTCAACATAAGTGCAGAATAATATAATGTAACAGCAAATTATTAAGAAGGGAAAAAAACTAAGCTAATATTATGAGAACAGATGTTCCTGCAAAGCTGTGGTTTAGACCTGAAATGGTTGGATGGATGGGCAGAGTCCAGTAGGATGTAGTTTACTAAGTCCAAGTGCCAAGTCCTGCACTTTGGCCGCAATTAACCCCCTGCAACATTACAGGCTGGGGACAGTGTGGCTGGACAGTGCCCAGGCAGAAAGGGACCTGGGGGTGCTGGTGACAGCACCTAACATCAGCCAGCAGTGTGCCCGGGTGTGCCCTGGTGGCCAAGGAATCAAATGGCACCCAGCCTGTGTCAGGCACAGTGTGGCCAGCAGGAGCAGGGAGGTCATTCTTCCCCTGTACTGGGCACTGGTGAGGCCACACCTCAAGTGCTGTGTCCAGTTCTGGGCCCCCCAGTTTAAGAAGGACATTGAGATGCTTGAGCATGTCCAGAGGAGGGAACGAGGCTTTGAGCGGCTGGGGACGCAAATCCTGTGAGGGGCTGGGAGCCCAAACCCTGTGAAGGGCTGGGAACACAAACCCTGTGAGGAACGGCTGAGGGAGCTTGGGTTGTTTAGTCTGGAGAAAAGGAGACTCAGAGGTGACCTTATCACTCTCTACAACTCCCTGAAAGGTGGCTGTGGTCACGTGGGTGTTAGTCTCTTTCTCCAGACAGCAACTGACAGAATGAGAGGACACAGTCTCAAGCTGGGCCAAGAAAAATGTAGGTTGGATATTTGGGAAAAGTTTTTCATGGAAAGAGTGATAAAGTACTGGAATGGTCTGCCAGGGGAAGTGGTGGACTCACTGTCCTTGGGTGTGTTCATAAAAAAACTGGATGTGGCACTTGGTGCCATGGTCTAGTTGAGGTGTTGGGGCATGGGTTGGACTCGAGGATCTTGGAGGTCCCTTCCAACCTAGGCATTTTGCCATTCTGTGATTGCTATTCTTGTATTTTCATTTTTTTTCCTCTTGCTTTTTAAGCTTACTTTTTAATATGCATAAGATATGATTGTTTCACTACTGGGTGCATCCTGACACCTAAATACTCATATAAAACCAAATATCAATGTAGTCAAGCAGCTTATCCATTGGAAAACAGAAAAAACAAATATAGAAAAATATTTTAAAAACCCATAGCCACAAACATCTACGCAGAATCATTTAGGTTGGAAAAGACCTTTAATATCGAGTTCAGTTATAGATCTAGCAGTGAAGCAGGGTGAAGACTATATAAAAAATATAGAAATATTAACTTTTGCTAGCGCAAACCTGTTTTTTCCATAAGAATGTATAAAAATTTAATTAAATTGTATGTAGAAATACTAGAGTATAAAATAAACCTGATTTTACAGTGTCAAAAGAAAAAAATTACCTTAAAAATATGAAATATTTAAGTACTGTTATGAAGCAAAAAATGATATGAACCAAACAAGAACACTAAACATTCTGAAAAAAATACTTGAAATCAAGGAATTTTTGAAATAATGATTATACAGAACAAACACATTTAATTGGGAAAATTATGGATTTTTGCAGACATTTAGCATAAATTACAAGCAACATAAATATCAAGAAACAGAGTTCACCTATACCAAGGAAACACTTCTTTACTGGGCAACATTCTTAGACAGTGGAGTTCAATTTCTCTGTACAGCTACATTGTTTGAAAAGCATCTTGCATAACTTTGGGTTAAATCACTTCCTACTCTTCAGTGCACTTCCTTAGCATGGATTGAAATTCAGTATAGGCCACAGATAGTTCCAATACACAGTCTAGAAGTAACCCTTGTAGTCTGCTTTCGAGGACAGCTGAAGACTCATGCTTGCTCATACAGATTCAGCCAATAAGTTTATTCTGAGGACTTACATAAAAAATGAAGATGAAATTTCCTATCTTTTCCCAAAAGAAATATTTAATTTCAAAAATTTACTTTTTGCTTGAAAATGTGTGGGAAGGGGTGTTCCATGTGCTTCCTCCCTACTAATTAATTAGCAGTTTTATGAATACTAGAAAGGTTTTTACTTCAAGTGTCTTGCCATTACAATGACCAAATGTTTGTGTGGCATTTTAGAGCTTTGATCTGAATAGGTCCAATGTTTTTAATGAAAATTGTTTGCTTTTCTTCCTCACTCCCTGTTGTGGTTTAATCCCAGCCAGCAATCAAGTGAGCTGCTCTGTCACTCCACCTTTAGCAGGATCAGGGAGAGAATCAGAGGAGTAAAAACTGAAAAACCTGATGGTTGAGATACAGACTGCTTAAAAGGGAAAGAAAACACCTTGCACATAAGCAAAGCAAAACAAGGAATTCGTTCACTCCTTAACAAGGCCTGGCAGGTGTTCAGCCATCCCCAGGAGAGCAGGGTCCCATCACACATAACAATGTTATGTTATTTCTTCCCAATGACTTGGGAAGAAAACTACAAACACTCAAAAGATCCCCTCCTTCTGCCAATCATTCTATATACTGAGCATATGTCATGTGGTCTGGAACTACTCTTTGGTCAATTGGAGTCACCTGTCCCAGCTCTGTCTCCTCCCAGCTTCCCATTCACTCCCACCCCCTCACCAAAGTGGCATTAAATGGTAGAAAAGCAATATTGCTCAGCAATAACAGAAAACAGCTCTATGTTATCAACACTGTTTTCTGGATAAATCCAAAACAGAGACCTATACCAGACACTCTGAAAAAAATCAACTCTACCCCAGCCTAAGAACTCAAGACTGCAATTTGGAACTTTGTCAATGTGAACAATGTTTTGAATATGAGCAAGGTTTGAGTTATATCATAATTAGTTTTACTACTTAGAAAAGTGGTGGCTATTCTCAATTAGCATTTTTTTTCTGCCCTTCTACTTTATTCATGTACCTCTACATTTCTGCAGTGACAAGGATATGGAAGGAAACTAATATACCTGGAATTGCTTAATCTTCTTTTACATTCACAATAGCCAAATTAAATTGTTCATGCTGCTTTTCAGATGTTGGATGTTATAAGGTATTTTACAAAGTAATGAATTAAAATGTTGGTAGTGCTGTGCCCTGTAGGCAAATAGAGCTTCTATTATGTTACAACAATTGTTCACACAGAGATGTAGAATTACAACCTGTTTTTTATTGAGAGCATGAATGGAAAGGACACTGAGGTTATTCTTTACTCATTTTATGCAGTTCCAAAAGTCTTAAAAAAATTTACCTAAATAGACAAAGACATACACGGCAAAAAGAATGGCTATAGATGAAGAAACCAGCAATAGCTACATTTTGCTGATTTAAATCACCAGAACTAGGTAACCTAAAGCCTTTGTTGGCAATCTGGAAAGATTGTATAGTCACAGAGTAAAATTGTTCAGCAGTATTAACATTTCGTTTGCAAATTACCATCTGCAAATGTATCAGAAATATGCAACTGTTGTAAGTGAAGTATAGGAATTAAGTGCTAATGTAGATCTGAATAAATAACTTATTCAGTGCCCCCTTTGTCAGAGTTGGTCAGAGATCCCTCATTTGCCTCACAACTGTCACCAAGGAACTGACTGAGAATCCCAGGGGCTGAGACCCCCAGACTCCGAAGAAAAGTTTCTGGCCTGTCCAGGGAGGGGAAAAGCCTGCCAGAAGTGTACCTATGGGTCTGTGTGTTCACTGAACCAGNCAGGAGGACCTATAAAAGACTGTGAGCATTGGGACCCACCTCGTGCGCACCCCATGGAAGAAGACGCGTCTATGGGCAGATCGCCTTGAGGACTCGGCTCTCTGCGGTAGCTATTGATCCCTTTCCCCTCTTTTCTCTCTCTTTCTCTCTGTTCTCTATTTTCTCTCCCAATATCACATATGGTTGTTGGCACTAAATAAAGTGCACTGTTGATGATTTGAACTGGTGTTGTCCCCTGCTGTGTCTTTTGCACTCTGAGATCCCTAAAAGAACCTATCAGGACTTCGCAGGCTGCTGCGGACCCTGACACCCTTTGGCCAGATTTCTCACGTTAATTCCATCTGATCCTCTTCTGACTATGTCTCAGTTTGATTTTTTTTCTTCCTGTTGTGAATTGAAATATTGCTCCTGCCACATCATCTCATTGAGGAGTGATTTACATAAGAAACTAAGTATATTATTTTTTGTTAAACAGGAGATTTAAGTCCAGATTTAAAGGGAAGGCCCTGCAGAAAGGAGAAGTAGTGTTTAATTGAAGGTGTCCCCAGCCAGTTTGCTACAGAAACGCTTTTTAAATTACATTTATCTACCTGATTCTTCTTCCTAGTGTAATAACTTTGAACTAATCAGCCAGTCACAGGCTTACTTTACAGCCTTAGTTTTACAGACTTTGCAATATCATTTTACCTCAGTCCTGCTCAAAGCAGGGTCAATTCAAGCTGATTGTTCAAAAGAATTTTCTTTTGAGTTTGGAAATCTCCATGGAGGGAGACATCAAAACTTCACCAGCAGAATGTTTCAGTGTTCAGTCACCCACACAATAAAACATTTTTCTAAATTTGGGGTAATAAAGGTCACTGGAGAAGACAGGAGATAATGGAGAATCTGCAGGAAGCCTATTACACAGAAAAATTAATAAAAGGGATAATTAAAAGGTGAAGTAGAGATGGGGATGCCTAGCAGCCTTGAGATGAAAGTGGCAATACTACAGTAAGGTGGTATTTAGTATGAAAATAATAAATGAGAAGAAAATAATATTTAATTCTTAATGCTCCTGACCAACACAGAAAAGTAATTTTCTTCCTCAAAATTGATTGCAAGGAAAAATTATGCTTGGGAAATTTTCAAGATGTTGGTACAAAATGGAATAGTTTGGATTTTTTTTTGGTCTGTTTTATTATATCCCCAGACAGTGTCAGTATCAAAGTTTCATTTTCTGGTGTGATATGGTTAGCCTTATGACTTTTGCAGGTGGATCTCTGCACCTCTGTGGGCCATCATGGGCTGCAGGGGCACAGCTGCCTCACCATGGGCTGCACCAGGGCTGCAAGGGAATCTCAGCTCCAATCTGAAGCACCTCCTGCCCCTCCTTCTGCACTGACCTTCGGGTCTGCAGGGCTGTTGCTTTCACATATTCTCATTCCTCTCTCCACTTGTCCTTCTGCAGCAGTTTTTTTCTCCCTAGCTCTGTTATTTCAGAGGTGCTACCACTGCTGGTGATGGGCTAATCCTTGCCCAGTGATGGGTCTGTCCTGGAGCTGCCAGGCACTGACTGTGCCTGAGATGGGAGAAGCTTCAGAAGTCACCCCTGGATCCTCCAGAGGCTTGCCATCCAAACATAAATAATGCATTTTGAGACAAATGCCTGCCTTTTGCCAAAAGCTAACTATATTAATGCAGAAAGTGGTGGCAATAAAAGTAATGCTGGAAACAGACATCCAAAGGATACAGAATCTGCTTGCTCATTAGGGAAAAACATTACATATCTATAGTTTTGACCTATCACTGCCATCAGATTATACAAATAACTTGCAATTAATAAATTTGGTATTAAATACATTGATTCAATTATAGTTTAAATAATTGCATAATAATAACAACCTAAATGGTAAATAGTAATTCTGAAAAATGTGGAGGAAAGTAAAACAATATAACATCAGAACAGTTATTCCTGTAAGGTCCAGCAGTGATCTGTACCTATACCATAATGTGATATATTTGCTAATAATTACTTTGCAGCTTTTGATCACCACACAGTATTGTTAGCAAGCCATAGGGATTGCACTTGAATTGAGAAAATTGAAACCCCATGCACTGAATGAGTATAATAGAATCCTCTGTGTGTAAATTATATTTATTTGGCTGCAGCCAGCAAGATAAAATGCTTACTCTAAAAAACTAATAATCAGAAAACAGAAATTCATCACTATAACTCATTTCTGTGGTACATGTTACAAGTTAAAAAATAAACACAAGAGGAAACTATATATAAAGAATCCCAGAGCCTCTTAAAGTATTCTAAATGGATCATAATTTAAAAGCTGTACTACAATAATATTACTTTATTGATGGATTGTGCTCATAAGTTGTGACTGTGCAGATAAATTAATGTTTTTAAAAATCAGAGGCAAATAATAGAAATGTATTAATAGTGCTACTGAAATTCAGACCTTAAGTTTCATAATTTTGCTTGCCTTCCATATGAAAAGGTTTTCCAACATGATTAAACAATCATTAGTCATCTTTAACTGATGGAGGTGTATATCTTGCTTTCACTGAAATTAGAAACTCAATTTTATATGCTTAATAGTAAAAGTAAAATAGTAAAAGTATTATTTCCATTCTGAATTTAAAATAAAACACAGATTTCAGAATGCAAAAATTGTACCTTTTAAAATCATGCAATGGAATCATAGAATCTTTTAGGTTTGAGAAGATCTCTGAGGTCATTGAGTCCAACTGCTAACCCAGCAAAGTCAGGTCCACCACTTAACCACGTCCCTAAGTGGCACATCAACATCTTTTGAATATCTCCAGAGATGGTGGCTGAACCACTTTCCTGAGCTGCCATTTCCAATATTTGAACAACTCTCTCTGTGAATAAATTTTTCCTAGTATCTAATCTAACTTTCCCTTGGCACAGCTTAAGACTATGTCCTTTTGCTGCGTCACTTTTTGCATGGGAGAAGAGACCAACCCCCACCTGGCTATACCCTCCTTTCAGGGAGTTGTAGAGAGTGAAATGGTCTCCCCAGAGCCTCCTTTTCCTGACTTGTGCTCCAGATCCTTCACCAGCTCCATTGCCCTGCTCTGCACAAGCACCAGCACCTCAACGTCTTTCTTGCAATGAGAAGCCCAAAACTGAACACAGGATCTGAGGTTCAGCCTCACCAAGGCCAGGTACAGGGAGAAAAATCTCTGTCCTTGTTCTGCTGGCCACACTATCTCTCACACGAGCCTGGGTTCCCCTGGAAGATCTTTCTTGGCTATTTGGCCACACGCTGGGCTCATGTTCAGCTGGTATATCTTTTATTGAATAAAAAAAACCAAAACACATTGGTATGTCTGTGAGGAGAGTTATGAGGAAAATGAATGCTCAATTTAAAATTAATTAGTCACTTATGCAGACTCTCATACTGATTAATAAAACAATCTTTATTTTCTGAATTAAACTACAGTGGTCAAAGACTACATTAAATTTGAAGACTCCTTTCCTTGATCAAATTTATGTTTCTTGGGCATGCTCCTGCAGACAAACTGCAAGGCAGCCTGTGCAGAGCATATACAATTCCATGATTGTCTGGTTGTAATCAATAGAAAATATACTATCAGCTTCCTGATGAAAGTTAGAACATATATCAATCCATTAGTTTACTTGTTAAGCTAACTTACAAACTTTTACACTCTTGCAAGCATTGGCACCTATAGAACTGGTCCAAAAATAATAAATTATCATATCTCTCTTTTCAGTTTAGGTTTTTCTTTAAGAAGTCTTATCCATTGAAAATGTTGTCAACTTGTTCAATGCAGTTCTTGGCCCTCAAAATTACGTCCACAAAGTAGAATGGTATAAACATGATCTTCAAAGGTACTTTGAACTTTCTCCTTCTAAATAAGTGAGAAAAAAAATTCATTTTACACTAAGTCAGTCTTTTCCTACCTATTTTAACTATGAAAATAAATGGTAGTTGGGGAGAGAGTGAGACTGTGGAAAGAACAAAGATAGCTGCAAATTCAATAGCTGTACTTGTTAGTATAGTATACTTGTCAGTTAGGCCAAATCTTACAAACATTTCCACTCTTGATATTACTATGGGAATAGTCATTTTAAATTTGATTCTATAAATATTTAATCAGCAATATTCAAGTCTTAAATAATCACAGGCTGAAAATTCTTTGTTATAGAGCCTCTAAACTCAAAAAAGGATCTTGTTGATGGTAATTAGCAGAAGAGTACCACAACAATGGCAAATGAAATGTAATTTACAAGTGACTGGGAAGACTCACAGTTAATTGATGATCAAGACCAATTCAAAAGAATTAAAAGCTCTGTTATGTCTATTACACCTGACACATTCTGATCTGGATGAGAAAAAAATGTAGCTCTTACCTTTGGCTGCATTGGCAGCATTTAAATACCCAGTTATAACATCCATTAGCATTTATCAGTTTTCAGATATATATGCACTGAGTAAAATATAAACCAAGATTTTTTCACATAATGGGCTACAATATTATAGACAATATCTTAAATGGCCATGGATTCAAATTTTTTTTATGCCAGTAATGACCAATAAATCAGCCCTCAGATAATCTGTTTCCAGCTGTCATGCTAGAAGTAGCTAAAAAATTATCATATCTATAAAGCGTGGGAATGAAGCTCTCAATTCTACTCATGTTTTTTACATTAGCAATTTTTGGATAAAAAATCCCAGAGTCAATCTAGGAAAGGAATATCCCTCATTCTTGATGCTTGTCCTTGAAATTCTTCCTCATTAAAATAATTTTTAAAAAAGCAATTTTCTTCTTTTCTTTAAAACAGTTGAAAATGAATCAGCTTTTTTTCATTCATTCATGGATCTATCTATAGTTAGAACATATGTTAGCTTTTTGAAAATGACTTACTTGATCAGAAACTAGTTAACTTTAGATGAATTTAAAAAAAAAGAAAGTAAAAATGTGAGCCTTTCAGCTTTACTGGAAACATTTTACATATTCATCTTGAAGAACATATCCATCACATGTGATTATAAATGTGAGGAATCTGTATGTGTTTAACCATCATTTGAAGCTAATAAGAATTCATGCCTTTTTTATTGGACTCCATAGAGATTTAAGCAAACTCAAAAATAACGCTGAGAATGATTTCAAGAAATTAAAATCTGGATGTGAATCCAAGAAGTAATGAGTAGTATGTTGGTTGTAAACATTGCTATTTATTATATACCTATAATAGATACATATACATTAATATTCAAAATATATTCTGCATGAATTTCATCGTGCTGGGAAAATAGGCTGTATTTCTTTAAAGTGCTGGCAAGAATACTGTAGATCATCACCAAGGACATTAGAGTTTTCTGTGCTCAATCATGTATCTATATCAATTCTATTTCATGAGTTGGAAATGCCAGTAGATTATTTGTTTGGTTATTATTTAGTGAAATGGTAAATTTCTCTGTTGAAAGAGCCCAATTATAACCACCTGCTCATATTCACCACCTGCTCCCAAACAAGTTGATGAGCTGAGAAGGCTCACACTTAAAATGCTCCATCAGAATAGAAGGATTGTAATAATCCCCATTTAGAACAGAGATCAAAGTCTATATTTTGTGATCAGAGGAGATGCCCTTGTCATGTAATGCAAGTCAGGTAAAAGCAACAATACAAAAACGGAGTTTCAATCATTTGTCAAAAATGAATCAAAATACAGATACCTGTGTTACTAAATTTTGATTTGAATTTGGCCACTGTGGAAATTTGTCCTTTTGTGTTTCATGTATAATTTGAAAAGACAGTAAAAAATAGGGGGTTTTTCTCATTACTAGGTGTAATTAATTATGAACTACAAATGTGTTTTAAATCAGCAAATTAATTTACAGAATTCTTCCAGTTCTCTTAAGACAGAAAACCAAAAATCATCAAAATTGCTCTATAGGAAAATTATCTTTCTGCTTCTGTGTATGCTTACATATAAATATCTTTGTATTGAATAGAAGCATCCTACTTTCAAGAAATATATATATTATCATTTACAACTGACCTCATGCAAGAAAGTCAAATGCAAAGGGCTTTTTATATCTGTTCAGTACTGGCTAATATTTATATATTAATGCTGTAATTGATGTTTCGTCTATCAGAATGCAAGTACATGAGGCAAGCTTCAATACAGCTGAAGTATTCTGCTGGAAATGCTTAGGCCAGGTGAAAATTCTTGCTGGTTCATAAATTTTCAGTCATACAAGCAAAAAAAAGTGGGGCAAATGAGGGTTTGGAAAACTGCAGTGAGAGTTCTTGCAGGAGGTTAGTTTACTACATGAAAATATCCATTCCAGAAACATGAACACTTAAACATGTAGACTTCATAGTTTCAGATATAAACCAAACAGAATTTAAACTGTCTCTAAATGCATTGAGATAAATAAATATAAATAAATATCATTGTTACTTATAGCTTTACACCAATGTCATGACAGTCATGATTTTTTGAATGGACAAGGATAACACTCTCATGATTTGAAATTTACTTCAGATAGTGATCATGGAGGAATACTGTATAAGTTAACAAAAGAAGAATGTGCTTCTCACAATGTGATTTAATTAAAAAGCACAATTAAAAATTAAAACTGCTAAGAACAGTAATTGCTTTACTAAAATAGGAGTGACTATGCCTAGGAAATTAAGTAATGTTAATAAGGAAGTAATTACTGAAGAACCATGATAAACTTACTGAGATCTAGGCAGTGTTCCTGAAAATCTTTTCAGACTGAATGACTGAGTTGACTGATTCCGTAGTTTATATTCTTGCTTTATTTAAACTGTATGATGAATATTTTAATTTTCAAGGATTTTAATTCCCTTCTTATTCTCTTGCTGTTACTTCTTCATACTGAAATGAGTCAAGTGTAGCCATTTAAAACACTTTTTTTCAAAATAAAATTTTCCCAAAGCATCAAATTTTTAGTCAGTCTTCACTCAAAACAACTTTAAAAACCCCTGAAATTTCATTTATTATCAAAAGACAGTCCTGGAATTATTGTTAAAATTAAATTTTAAAAACTTGATTCTGTATCTAGTATTTTCGTTTTTTTCTTGGCAGAGTAGTCCTTGATTATTTTCTAGGGTGAAAAATTAACCAAAAATGAAATAATAGTTTAAAACAGAAAATTCTGAGCAGAGAGATTAATATGCTTAAGCAATTTTTTGATATTTTTTCTAACAGGAATCATAAAGAATTTCAATCCATTTCTACTGGAAAAAATTGCATTTAATCAAAACCTAATGTTTCATCATATAGTATCTTTGACTGCAAAGCTTTGTCAGGCCTTACCTACCTGAGAATTTACCTGCTGCATCACTAACTTCTGTTGATCCACCAACTACTCACAAGAACTATTGCTGTTGCTCTCTCAAAAAGGGATTCAGGCTCCTAGATACATAACACTTTCAAGCAGACACTACCAAAACCCAGGTGCCCTCATTTAACCCCTCACTTCAATTTTTCCTACTCCTTTTTGCTGTTTCCATTTACAGAATACATGTCTTTATAACATCTCCAGAAAAGGTGGACATGTTTTACAGTTAGAATAAAATGATGTTTTTTCTGTCTTGCTGGAGAGAGAATATCGACCTCTTTTATTTCTTTATTTAAAAAATAGATTGAGCTAGAGAGCTTTTCAGCTCAGCTGAGAACACAAAAAACATATCACAGTCAAAAATAGGCAGAAGGGGGAGAAGTGGCTGCAGAAATCCAAAGGATCTTGGCAGTTCTTGACATGGATTCACAATGGGGCAGCAGTTATTAAGACACATCAGAATAACTCCTTTTTTTCATAGCCAGGCAACATCTACCCTCTTTGTTGAGCTCATAAGGCTGTTGAAGATTGAAAGGGTTAATATTATTTTTTCATTAAAGACTCTACTACATAATGCCAATGTAACTGCAGACTCAGTTCTATTACTGCTTCCTAACTACTTTTGCCACCCCATCCTTTCACAGCCCACACATCACTACTTCTATAAGAGAGGTCACTGCATGTCCAGCAACCCCCAAATTACCTCTCTGTCAGGACAGTGGAAACCTGAGAATCATGTTCTGGTGTCAGTTCAATGATATGGCACCTGCTGTTTGCAAATGCAAAACAGTTACTGGTAACTAACCAGCATCTCTTCATCCTCTACACTTTAAATGTTAAATTATTTCAAATTAATTTGTTATGTTTTTCTATCCATTTTGCACTGTGCATTTTGTTTTTAATAGAGCCTTACATGCTTCATTGCTCACTGTGGAAGTCTAATCATATTTTTTGGCCCTTCAGTGTAAGTTAGTGTCAATGACAAAAAGACCAGAGCTGGGGAAAAAACCTCCAGAGCTGCCAAATGCAGCTTTTGGATCCCAAAGGCTGCAGGGTTGGGATTTAAAATACAGCTGAATCTGGATTCCCAGTTCAGGCCAGTGGCTGCCAGAGGCTGCAGTGTGAGAGTTCAGTGACATCAGGGGAAAGAAGGAAATGGTAAAAAAAAAAACTTATGAGTACTTATTTTAATGACTTGCATCTGCTGTCTATGAAATTTCCCAGTGCAGGAAAAGAACTGTCAAAAATTTACATAAAATTTTCAGCCAAAATATCCCTTACAATTTTTCACTTCTGGTTGACACAGATTAGTGAACTAGACTCAGCTGGCACACATAGTTGCCATGGCTTTACTTGATCTTCTGCTCCTGTTCTTTTTTAATGTGCCCTTTTTGTTTTTGCAAATGCCAAACAAGATTGAGACTAAGTAAAGAAGAGTGATTTAAGTCCATTCCTCCATGAAAAACTTATTCCCTGGCCATCTGGCAACTCCTTAGGTGGTAACTAAAGATGTAATGGTGATAGATGAGGATGCATTTGTGAACTTTATGAGCCATGGTAATAAGAATCTCCAAGTGTTCTGCCAAGTAACTATGGCACAAAGGCTCCATTCATCTTGCCTACACCAGCACCACAGTTAGACACAGATGTTTCCCTGTCCTACTCCAGGAAGGTGATGTGAGCTGGGCCACCCTGTATTCTCCTAGGCCATCTGACAGTGGTGGTAACTATCCACAGACACAAAAGATGTCCTATAAAATGGTGGAATACCATCCCTTTTGGTTGGAGAGTCTGGACAGGATATGTCTGTGTCATCAGTATTGCCAGAGCAGCTGGGAGGTTCACTTGGGCAAAGCCTGATATGATTGCACACAGTACTACTAAAAGTTATCATGGATCAGGAACAGGGAAGGTTACTTTCCAAATGGTTTTTCAGTCCTTGAATTGACTATGGGCAGAGTATGGTAGTTGAGGTTCTAAGCTTCCAAATGAACCAATGAAACTGTCTACTTGACAGCAACTTATTGCTATACCAGTCCTTTTCCATTTTCTTATGCACAGAACACAATTTCTCTTACCCTAAAGCTTTTCTTCTGCTTAGAGTTTCCCCACATTTTATGTGTGACCCAGTGCAAAGAGGCATCATTGCTCTAACAACCCAGGCACTGGTGGAAAAGGGTAGCTGTTGAGTTTCATTTTCACTTTCCCCCTTTTTTTTTTTTTTAACAAGTACAGACCTGCCAGTTTGGAGTAGTGTAAATTAATCTGCATCTGTACCTTGGTTCTGAACAGCTAAGTTCAGGTGTAGTGCAAGTGTTTCTTCTTTGACCAGTGCCATTGATGGGTGCTGCTTGTTGCTGTTGCTGCTGATGTGATTGCCCAAGGCAAAAGACAAAAACATGGTGCTCCAGCTTTGCCCCAATGCACAAGAACTGCACTGGTAGATTTGCCCCACTTTGGGGTACAAGGAGTCATTTTTACTGGGGTTGATCTGCTAGCCAGAGCAAACAAAAGACGCTCTTGAAATGGTGATATAAATGTCTGTCATAACAAACCCCACAGGAAAAGCAGGAACACAGTGCAATTAATACAATGAATGCAGTGCAGCATTTCTGTGATGCCCACTCCCAGAATAGGCTCCTCTACTTTCTTTCCAGCCCTTTGGTTCCTACTTGGAGCAGTCATGTACCCATGCTGTTTACAGTCTCAGTTTTCCACAATTTGATAATCATTTATCCAGTACCAATTTCAATCAAACTAAAGCTTTCTTTCTATCACACATTTTGTAACTTTGTCTAGTGCTGAACATAATTCCTTCCATCCTTCAACTCCTTCCTTTTATGTATCCTAATGGGTTGCTCCTGGTTTCAATTTCAGTTCTTGAATGTCTAAATGTCTTAATAAATATTCAGTATATTAATGACTTACTTTGTTCTTGAGGTAAAACAAAACTTTAAATTAAACTTTGTTTTCTGGTATTTATGTGAGTCTATTTTCTGTAATAGGCTTCCATTTTCATCCAGATCTAATAAGATTCAAAAAAGAATCATAGTTTACATGTCTGAGTTTTTAAGGTCTCAAAACATTCATTTAAACTTTGAGTTTTTCTGAATTTATCAAAGCTCATTTTAAAACTTAATTGATCATTAACAAAACTATTCATTTTTCTTCCTAACAACCTTATGAGAAGTGGCTCTTCTGAATGTTTTGAGTAGATCAGATATTGCCAGGTAGCTAATTCCTTAGTGAATAGGAATTCTCTCTTCTCAGTTTCTGTATTAGTTATTATTCCTGTAATATTAAGAGATTTTATTATATTGCATAATCATTCTTAATATTCTTAGAATTACAGAGTGGATTGGGTTGAAAGACACTATAAAGGTCACCTAGTTCCAACCACCCTACCACAGGCAGGGATGCCACCCACTAGATGAGGTTGCTCAGGGCCCCATCCAACCTGTCCTTGAACACTCACAGGGGTGGGGCATCCACAACAACCTATTTTAGACCCTCATCACCGTCACAATAAAAAACGTCTTCCTTATATAAAATCTAAACCTGACCTCTTTCCACTCCAGGGCATTCTACTCTGTCCCATCACTATCTGCCCACATAAAACTTGCTTTCTTTTTTTCTCCTTGAGGCTGAATAAACCCAGGTCTCTCAGCCTGTCTTCATAAGAGAGGGGCTACATTCTGATCATCTCTGTGTCCCTCCTCCAACCTGTGGACTTGCTCCAACAGGACCATTCCCTCCTGTGCTGAGGACCCCAGAGCTGGATTGCAGCACTGCAGATGGGGTCTCCCCAGTATGAAGTACTGGGGCAGAATCCCCTCCCTCTCCCCACTGCCCACTGTGGAATTGGATGCAGTCAAGGAGGTGGATTTTTTGGATATCTTCTAGAGAGGTAATATTGAAATTTATACTAACCAAGAGGAGGTTTGACTTATTTATTTTTACATCCACAGTACACATTGCTCTGTACACTTTATGGCTGAACCTGTTTGGGAGTCTTTTTCAGCCTTTAAAAGATCTAGTTGTAGTTGTGCTGTGCCTGACTTGGGCAGGATACTCAAATGCACAGGTTACTCATATCCAAGAGCACCTGTCCCCAGAGCAGTGCAGGGATGTGTGAAAACTCCAGTCTCTGACTGATTCCTAGCAAACCCAGCAGGATGATTGCATGTATGTTCATTGTCTCTGAGGGTAGTACTGAGCTGATAATTGTTGTATTTATATTTTCCCTAAATAGCAAATTCTGACTTTAGGGCATATTATTAAGTCTGAGGAAATTTAAATGAGGATGTTAAAAATTTGGTATAAGTGAGCTATGAGACCCTCAGGACCTTCACAGTATGCTCTCAGAAAACTAATCCTATACAGCATTAAATTGTTCCACCATCCTTCAGGACTTATAGGTTTTTTACTTCAAATAAGCTAATTCCCCACCATTGTTTGAACATATATCCTTACAACAGCACTGTGATTTAGCATACCTTTCTCATTAATAAAAATGAGCAGTTTTTTTCCTTCATTCTTCATAAAAACATCAGCATCTGTGTTAAAATATTAAAATGGAGTTTTATTACATTTTTAAATTTAAAATAAATTTGAGACATATGATCATATTTTTTTTTTTCAGAATATGGCATCCTGTGTATTCTTCTTTGCTGGATATAACAATTTCAAGGATTATTTTGTTTTAAAAAGAAATTCATAGCATTGATGTTAGAACAGCACTTGAAAATTTAGTTAATTTACTGGGGTTTTTTCCATCATTAATTGAATTTTAAAAAGTCAGAATTATTTAAAAAATTATTTTGATATTTACATATGAATGTTAATATGATGAAAATTATTTTTGATCATTAATTAGATAAGCAAGTTATTCTAATGATAATTTCAGTACTACAAAGAAGTATGCATGTGGATCCAAGCACAATTTGTAACCCTTTTCAAGGTGTAGATAATTTTTCAAAAACTTTCCATAATATTTGAGCCGAAAAAGTCCTGCACAGGACATCAAGGAGCCATCTTCTTTGGGAGTTATGACACTGAAGCTCAAACAGGGCAATATATGTTATTTTTGTCTCTTAGGTAGAGGTATTACTTGTTACTTTAGATCTACACTGTGAATAAAACTTTAATAGTCTGAGCCCCCTCTGTGATTTCAGATAATTTAGAGTATTTGTAACTTAAGCATACAGATGTTAATGCTCTGCCAAGCAGAAATTGTAGTTCATTCACAGGAAGGCTGGAATCCAGTGGTGTCTCTCTCTCTCTCTCTGTGTATTCTTAAGTACATTGAATACCCCAAATATTTACCACTTTAGGAAGAAAAAAATACTTATCACTGTCCTTTTTCATAAGTCTGGAAATAATGTCTTATATGTCATTTGGATATCCAGCAAGACATTACATTTATTTATGTTCTCATATTTTATAAATATGTTTATTTTGGCAGTAATGGGCAACTGTGTTTGCTTTAGTGTAATGTTAGGAATGCAATTGCAACATTTTCATTTTAAGCACATTAGATACAATATTGTATCTGATGTCCTTTGGTTGATTGGCTAGGAAAGGTTATAGATTTTAGCACACAGTCTCTGCCACTGTAGAGAATTCATTGTGTAACTCTCATACATTATTTGAGTACAGAAAAACATACTGAGACTCCTTTCTCCTTGAACTTGGAAGGCACTCTGCTTTCTTGCTCTAAAAATTTCAAATTTTGCCCTCCCACTATTCATGATGAGCATGAAAGTCTGCCCATTTCTTTATTTTTTGCCCAGATACATGTCTTTATTTTCCCAAACATTTTATGACTACCTAAAGATGGGGTAACCAGGTGTCTCATGAGTAGTGAAAAAATAGTGAAGCTCCAGAGGAAATATTCCTGTGGTGGGTCTCTGAGAATCCTCTCTCTTCAGTAGAATGAGGACACAAAGATCACATCTGTATACATAAAACAGCATAATTAAATGTTTGGTTAGCATAGTCATTTAATTTTTATTTATTTTAAAGTACAACCATTCTAATACATTATAATAATTTATATCACACAGGTTATCTGCATTGACCAAGCTATTTACTGATATCAATTGCAATAGCTGAAATAGATGTAGAGATTTTTTGACCATCAGTTAATAAGAAATTTCTGGTTTTTTAAATATCTTTCTCTTGTGCTTGACATCTCCCTGGTATTTTTCTTCCTCCAGCCTTGTGAAAAATTACTACCAGTATCCCATTTTCCCCTTGTTTAGAGACACAGAGTGGTGATCTATGCATCCCTTTCCACTCAGTGCTCAGAGCCTGTCTGACATTATGAAGCTGTTTCAGGGTAAATCTTTTTAACAGAGGTGTCTGCACATCCAGCTTTATTGACAAGGACTCTAAGAACCCTCATCCATTATTATGGGTGTGATGGAGAAGTGTCAAGTTCGAAAGAGCACTTTGACCAAGCAGTTTCTATTCTGGAGAGGGTTGTCAAAATGAGAAGTGGCTCTTCTGCCTGTCTGCAGTGAAAAGATTTGAAGACTAGAAATTCTGCCCATGAGAGAAAAAAAAGGAAAAAGAGATTCCCATCAGAATCTCAAAAAAAGGAGATGTAAGAAGCTGTGCCAGTTTGTGACCTCCCTGCTTCACAGTGTTGCTGTTCAACTCCTCATCTGGTTGTTCCTCTGCTGTATGTATCATCATTCCTTCCCTTGTGAGAGTCTTCTAGCTGTCTTCTTGGCTGTGTGTGATCCAAAGCCTACTTCTGATACAGCATCACTACTTAATTTTGGTTCAGATTTCTAAGAAAATGTTTAGGTGATAAACTTAGTTTTTAATCTATATTGTATAGATTAGGGTCATGCAAGATAAAGAAGCTGAGACTGAGATGAGAGTTAAAGCTTGCAACCAGAGTAGATACATAGCAGCACAAGTTTTTAAGAGGAAAAACATTACAATGACAAATTAAACAAGCATAAAGAACAGAAAAAGGCACTTGGAAGACAGCAACTTAAAAATCATCCTACTACAGGAAAGAGCAAAGGACAAGGCTTTCCTCTCTAATAGACAACCACCACACAACCACAGCATTTTAGCAGGAATTAAGTGGGCTTAATACTACCATTTAATATTCTTATTGCACATTAATTCTCAAACAGGATTCATGGAGAATACAGGGAACTATAGAAAAGAAACTTAAAACTGTTTATTTGTATTAAATAAATATAAATAAATATAATAAAAAATAGAAATAATGAATCAATGGATAAATATTTTATAACGGGCAAGCAGCCCAAGTCTTAAAATACAGAGACAATTAAAAAGACAACAGTTCACTTGGATATCTAAGAGATATTCAGAAAACTTGTTCACCAAATGCTTTTAAAGAAATAAAAGTGCTGTTGGATGAGAAGGATGGTCCACTTGAGTACTGGTAACTCATTCAGAAACAAAGTGTGGAAATAAATAAATAAGCAGTTTCCCCAGTGCAGGAAGAGGTCCCAGAGGAATCTGCATTAGACATTTTGTAATTTAGCATTCTAACATAGGGGATTGAGTCTGCCATGAGCGAATTTGCAGATGACACCAAGTTGGGTGGGAGTGTCAATCTGCTGGAGGGTAGAAAGGCTCTGCAGACAGACCAAGACACATGGCATGAGGTTCAAGCAGGCTAAGCGTCAAGTCCTATGCTTTGGCCTCAATAACCCCAAGGAGTGCTGCAGGCTGGAGAAGAGTGGCTGGAAAGTGACCAAGAGGAAAAGGTTATGGAGGTTCTGGTCAACATCAGCTGAACATGAGCCAGTGTGCCCAGGTGGCCACAGAATCACAGAATCACATCATGCCTAGGTTGGAAGAGACCTTTAAAATCATCGAGTCCAGCCCATGCCATAACACCTTAACTAGACCATGGCACCAAGTGCCACATCCAGTCTTGTTTTAAATACATCCAGGGATGGTGACTTCACCAGCTTCCCGGGCAGACCATTTCAGTACTTTGTCACTCTTTCCATAAAAAGCTTTTTCCTAATATCCAACCCATATTTCCCTTGGTGCAGCTTCAGACTGTGTCCTCTCCTTCTGTCAGTTGCTGCCTGGAGAACGAGACATGCCCCAAGCTGGCAACAGCCACCTTTCAGGGAGTTGTAGAGAGTGATAAGGTCACCTCTGATTCTCCTTTTCTCCAGGCTAAACAACCCCAGCTCCCTCAGCCATTCCTCACAGGGTTTGTGTTCCCAGCCCCGCTCCAGCCTCGTTGCCTCCTCTGGACATGCTCAAGAGTACTCAAGGTTTTTCTTAACTGAGGGGTCAGAACTGGACACAGTACTCAAGGTGTGGCCTCACCAGTGCCCAATGCTTGGGAGGAATGACTTCCTGGTCCTACTGGCCACATTATTCCTGAGAGGACCAATGGCATCCTGGCCTGTACCAGAATAGTGTGGCCAGCTGGACCATGGCAGTGATCATCCCCCTGTACTGGGCACTGGTGAAGCCACACCTCAAGTGCTGTATTCAGTTCTGGCCCCTCAGTTGAGGAAGGACATTGAGGGGCTGAAGAAAGTCAAGAGAAGGGCGACAAAGTTTGTGAAGGATCTGAAAACACAAGTCCTGTGAGGGGAGATTGAGGGAGCTGGAGCTGTTTAGCCTGGAATGAAGGAGGATTGGGGAGACCTTATCACTCTCCACAACTGCCTGAAAGGAGCCTCTAGCCAGCTGAGGGCTGGGCTCTTCTCCCAGGCAACAAGCAATAGAACAAGAGGACATAGTTTCATGTGCCAGGGCAGGCTCAGGCTGGATATTAGTAAAACCTTTTTCACAGAAAGGGTGATTAGACATTGGACTGTGGTTCCCAGGGAGGTGGTAGAGTTATCATCCCTGGAGGTGCTGAAGAAAAGAGTAGATGTGGAACTCGATACCATGGTCTCCTTGACATGGTGGTGTTCAGCCATAGGTAAGACTCATTTATTTCAGAGGTCTTTTCCATCGATTCGGTGATTCTGTCACTCATAAATTATATTGAACAAGGGTTAAATGAGCACCAGGTCAGAGGTAACATTACATAATTTGTGACAGTAATCCCACTATCTCTAAATCAATATTTTCATACTACTTAACATTTCATCTATGCAACTGGTTACAGTCTCAAAAAGAACTCTAGATTATTACATGATTTAAAACCAGTCAGGATTTTTCACATAAATACAAGTTTTGAACTAATAGTGATCTTTTCTCTAGACTGAAACTAAAATCGGAAAAATAATAATTGGTTTCTATTTGTTATTTTTCGCAAAAAATGTTCATGTCTTCTATAAATTACTTGCAAATACATTAAGACTAATGAAATGCTACATCTGACTAAATAAATAAACAAACTAAATTTCATTTGGCATCACAGCAGATGTTCCATTTAGTTAAAAAAATAAGCTTTGACAGGACAGCAAGTAGTGATATTGCTAGGACCTGAGGTACTGGAAACCCAAGGTCAAAAATTTGTCTCTACTTAGAGATATTTGTGAAACTCTCAATACATCATCTCAGTAAATAGCTGAAGTTGTGCTTGGTGATACAATTAGGAACACACCTAGACTCCCCTTCAGATGGGTAACAATTCTTGACTTTGTTTATGTTGACCAGAAACTATCTAAAGAAAACTTATTAAATTAATAGAGTTCTTTTAAAAGGAATATATATATGTATAAGAAATCAGCATTAAAAGTTAATTTAAAAATTCAATCAAAATTAAAATTAATTTTTAAAAAAAGTTTTATCTTTAGAAAATCAAAGAGAAATTAGTTAATGAAAATAAGTGAAAAATGTTTTCAAATAAATTTGAAAATAATTCAAAGCAGGTAAAATAAACACTAAGGTGAAATCTATGCAATGGGAAAGGAGGAGAACCCTTGAACTACAGGCCTGCTAGTGTCATTTCACTGTCTGGTAAAGTTATGAAGATTCTTCTGGATGGGATTAAAAAACACCTGAAAGGCAATGCAGACATTAATCACAGCCAGCATGGCTTCATGAGAGGAAAGTCCTGCTTATCAAACCTGATTTCCTTTCATGACAATGCAACCCCTCCAGATGATCAAGGGAAGACAATCAATGTAATCTTACAATCTTGTAATATTTGGGATTTCAGTAAAGTTTTTGGTACTGTCTCTACTGCAGGACAGATCTCTACAGGATCCTTCTGGACAAAATGTCCAGCATTCAGCTGGATAAACTCATTATGAGATGGGTGGCTCATGGGTAGGGCACAAACATTCCATGCAGGTTACAGGGAATGGGGTGACATCAGACTGGTGACCTGTCACCAGTGGGGTTCAAAGGGCTTCATACACAGCCCTTTGCTTTTCATAATCTTCATAAATGACCTGGATGAAGGACTGGAAGAGACAGTGAGCAAG
Organism: Alaudala cheleensis; assembly: GCA_013398995.1. NCBI lineage: Eukaryota > Metazoa > Chordata > Aves > Passeriformes > Alaudidae > Alaudala > Alaudala cheleensis. Next base: position 298,992 of record VWYE01006602.1, read on the forward strand.
TTCACAGATGATACAAAACTGAGAGGAGCTGCTGACTTCCTTGAAGGCAGAGGGGCTGTGCAGAGAGACCTTGATGAATTAAGGTGCTGGGCAATGACCAAACACAAGAAGTTCAATAAGGGAAAGTGCTGAGTTCTGCTCCTGGAATGGGGCAACCCCAGGTGTATGGACAGACTGGGGAATGAGAGGCTGGAAAGCAGCAACATGGAAAGGCACTTGTGCATCCTGGCCGATGGCAAATTGAATCTGAGCCAGCAGTGCCCTGGCAGCCAAGAGGCCCAGCCCTGTCCTGGGGGCATCAGGCACAGCATCACAGCCGAGCAAGGGAGGGGATTGTCCTGCTCTGCTCTGCACTAGGGCAGCCTCACCTTGACTGCGCGGGGCAGTTTTGAGTGCCACAAAATAAAAAAGACATTAAACTCTTGCAAAGTGTCCAAAGGAGGGCAACAAAGATGGTGAAGGGCCTTGAGGGGAAGCTGTGTGAGGAGTGACTGAGGTCACTTGGTCTGTTCAGCCTGGAGGAGACTGACCAGAGACCTCACTGCAGTTGCAACTTCCTTGTGAAGGGGAGAGGAGGGGCAGGCACTGATCTCTGCTCTCTGGTGACCAGGGACAGAAACCATGGGAATGGTCTGCAGTTGTGTTAGGGGAGGTTTAGATTGGATATTAGGAAAAGGTTCTTCACCCCTTCAGAGGGTGATTGGACACTGGAATGCAGCAGTGGGGGTTTTGGGGTAAAGCCTTCAGCTGGGCCCCAGTCAGCCTCTCCAGTGGAAAGGCTGCTTGGGGAGAATCAGGCAAGGCAATCAATTCAGCCAAGCACACAGCCATGAGCTACCACAGCAAGGAGAAGCAGAAGGCTCTTTGCCCAGATAAATTCCAGCAAGGTTTATTCCAGAGTGCTGGAGGGAATCCGGATGCCAAAGAGGGTTAACGTGCCTGGACTTCCCTTAAGAATGGTTTTGGGCATCCAATGACCTTGGGGCACAGGTGTGGTGCAATGGACAGGTAAGGTCAGTGACCTATGGGGAGGACAGGGCTGGTCACTGGAGTACCATAACCAATGGGATAACTGGGAAAGAAGAAATCAGGGGTGATTTGGGCATCAGGTAGGATTGCAGTGGGTCACCAGGCCTTGCAGGGGAATTTCCATGGTAATTTTCCCAGGGCTGGACCTTGGGTGTGATTTCTAATGGTTCCAGGGACGCCACACTGGAACAGGCTCCCAGAGAAGTGGTCACAGCATGAAGCCTGACAGAGCTCAAGAATTGTTTGGACAACACTCTCACATACGTGGTATAATAACTGGGGATGGAGCTGTGCAGGACCAGGGGTTGGGCTCAATGATCCTTGTGGGTCCCTTTCCAATTCAGTTTATTCTGTAATTCTTTGATTTTTTGATTTAAAAAATTACACTCTTTGCTTTTTACTATTTATTTGTCAATTACTGCTCTGAAATTTTAATAGTATGCCTTACAAATTATGTTGACTTTAGAAAAGCATCTATCCTTGGAACTACTTGAAAAATATTTGCAGTTGGAGTTAGTTTTATAAAAATAAAGCTTTCTAAATACTAATCAGAAAGCCTTATGTAAGAGATAGTTTGATAGTCCTTGATTTAGAATTTTGCATTTTACAAAACGAGAAAAATACATGCAGGATAAAATGCAAGGCTCTAGTCTGCTCCTTTTGGAAGAGTTGCAACTTCCCCTTTATCTCATGATGTAAGATCAAGTTTTGAGTTAGCTTTGAGCTTGAGAACTTTATTAATGGCAGCGCTTCTGTGGGAGTTATCTGAAATAATCTGAAATTATTTTCAGATAATTTCTCTGAAAATTCATGCAATGTATCTTCCAAAAACATTTATGGTTCTCTCCCCTTTCTCTTATGAGTGAATGTTTTAATGGTCTTACCTTGAATCTCTAAAGCTCAAAAATGGCAATGTGGAGTGTCACCAAAGGTCAGCAATGGCACAAGACTAATGAATCTGTGGAATTGAGGCAAAACTTCTATTTCAGTGCAAGATTTATGAAACAATTATTGATGTAATTTATTTGATGTTTCAATAACAAAATGGTGATCATAACATTGCAGTGTACTTACATAATTGCCTGATTCACATTTGCCTGACACACATCATAAAAGCTTATCATAAGATAAATCATTTCATAAGCTTCAAATAATGTTTTCATTTTAAGATACTTTTCTTCAGGAGAAAAACAAGGAATTCTATTACAACAAATGAATTCTGAACAAATGTACTATAGCCATACATCCCATTTTTTTCTTAACACTGAAATCATCACCAGCAGTGATTTTGAGGGCACTTCACTTGATTGGCACTCAGAAAATTTAATGTTTGACAAATGTGATAACTCAGGAATTCTGAGCTCTAGTCCTGCGTTTCATACACAGTCTTGGGCACTTGCCCATTTAAATGACTGTTTCATTTTCTGTATGAAGGGAGTTATTGTAATTTTATGTATCTCATAGGCTTGAGCAATGTTGGCAAAGCACCTTGTAGATAAAGAATATTATTTAAGTAATTTTATGTAATCAATTTAAATTTTAGGTGGAGTAACTTGTTCTCCAATATGGGCTTTTTACTGAATAAATCATTACATTTGGCAACTTGTTAATGTGTCAGTGGGCCATCTATTTCCCATTTTAACATTTTAGGAGTATTCTTTCAGATAGGAAATTTGATACAGGGCTTTCATTAGCATAAGTATAGAATTTTTTATTACAAACAGGCTTTAAATCATGTATTGTGGATTTACACTGTAATGTGTTACAGTGAGCCATTTAACGCTTGCTTAATCATTTTAGTATGAACTTGCAAACAACACAGGGCAAAAACAGTCAGGGGAAAAATGAGAAATAAAAGAAGAAAAAAAGCAGTTGGATCATTAACCCAGTCAAGGTTGAAAGATGAAATTTGAGCCCCAGCTGATCTAAATGGGATGCTCTTTATATTCTGCAATTACATTTGTGAGCAACAAGAGCAGAAAGATATGTGCTTATTATTTTTGGCTGTATTTTGGTTAGGTTTGACAGGGTATCATGGAGGACAGATGGGACCACAAGGATTTCCCAAGGCATCCAGACAGGCCCTTACAGAGCAGGGCATAGGAGGAATGATCTCCGCCCTGCACCTGTTGGATACACTCTTGCTGTTACCACAGTGGGTTTATTTGACTGCCTTTACTAGCAGGGTGACTGTTCTGCAGAACTGTTTTCTGTCCAGCTGATCCCCAGACTTTGTGTGGATTTAACCCATTCTGGCTTCAGGACTTTCCATTTGCATTTACTGAACTCCACAAAGCTCCTGTCAGCACATTTCCACAATTTGTCGCGATATTGAAATTCTGCTTTCCAGAATAGCCTCCTTCACCAAACTGGAGTCATTTATCAACAGAGCATTTCATTATCCAGGCCATTATTATTAAAGTGTTAAACCTTCCTGGTTCCAGTCTCAACTCCTGAGGAATAACACTAGTGAGCAACTAAAACCTACCAGTTAGACTTTTGTCCTAGGGTGACTTTATCAGTACTGATGAGGCCACATCTGGGCTGCTGGAAGATCTAAGACAGGGAATTTACTGGAACAAGTCCAGGGAAGGGGCTGCAAAAATGATCATGTGACTGAAGCACTTAGCTTACAACATTGAGAAAGCTTAATTGTATTCAAAATGACATTTAGAGTAATGTTAAGAATCCCCTCAAACATGTCATGAAGCCATAAAGTCAGGACAAGCACTTGTTGTGTATTATTAATGGGGTTCTCCAGGTTAAACTAATCATATTCATGTACTGTATTACACAATCCAAAGTTCCCAAATTATCCACAGGTAATTTAATATACTTGAATCATATGTCTACAAGCCCTGCCAAAATCCATTTGCATTCTTTTCATTGAACAGGAGGTTATAGAGGGCAATATGATAGAAATATACTTTAAAATAAAATCTTCCTTTGGAATGTCAAGTGAATATATACTACAGACAACATATTAGCTCTGTGCTATAGAAGATGGATTCAAGAATATGGAGCTGCAGTAGGGTAAAAGTACTTAGATCACTGATGAAAGACTTCATGTCAAAAGCCTTGTACAAACCTTATGGGCACTGACCCACAGTGACAGCAGTTAGCATCAGCTTTGTGTCTTGAAGGATGGAACAGAAGAGACTCTTCCTCTAAGAACAACTTTCTCACCACTTTACAGCATATCAAGGTAATGTATTAGTCATTGTCAGCACTCAGGCATTGAGACTGTGTGTTTGGCAATATTTCATTAAGTACCAGACATCTTATGAGGGAAAAAGAGTTCACACTAAAAATTTCCATTAGATGAAAAATATTTTCATAACTATACAATTACATAGATACATATATTCCAAAGTTTGGCTGCCATTAAACCTACCGAGGAAAAAAATGAAGAAAACAGAGTATAGAAACAGAACATTTTTCAGTTTGGAAAGGACCATCTGAGATAATCTGACTCAGTCCCACAGGTCAAGGCATATATGATTGTGACAACCACAGTAATCTCATCTTTCTCCTTGGTTCTGCACAAATACAATTCACTGACACAAATTTCTTCTTTTTTTTTTTTTACTGTCTAGTAAAACAGTAAATGAGTATCAGCTCATAATCTTCATGATTCTGTCTCAGGACATGATATTTAATCCTCTGCTTAAGCCACACATTTTCATTAAAGGAAAATTTTGTCCTCCATACATTAATGGAAAGGTTTTATACAAGGGACAAAAAAGAATAGTAGCATTTTGTATTATCTGCAGTGTAGCTTCTCTTGAGGTGAAACTCATGCTAGAGGAAAATGCATAAAATCAGGTGATTTTGAAAGGAATTCTCATAACAAAATCTAAATGCCTACATTTTTTATACCATCCAAGGTGTCAATTATTTTAACATATGTCAACATTTCCCTGGGCAGAAACTACACAGCAATAGTTATGAATTGTTCCCAATAAGTATTTTGAACATGTCAGCATTTGGTATGATGAAAAAAGCATGTTTATGCATGTAAACATGAGCAGAGCTGTGTCAGTAAGACACAGAGAAAAGGCCAAATTCTTACTCTGCTTTATTTGCTGAGGCACACAGCTCGTTTAAAATTGTTCCTGTGGTGCCCATAATATAGAAATTCAACAACTTCAGGGAAGAATTTCCTTGGCTTTCTTGTTCATTAAGTACATAAGTAATTGCTACTTTTATGTTTCTGATGATAAGAACAAAAAAGTACTGAAAGCAAATATGTTTGAAAGTGCTAAGGAAAAGGGGACAGGTCTTGTCTTTATTAGAAACTGTTTATACTACATCAGCTCTCAAGGAATCTTCACAACATGAGAAAAAGCCCAAGGGACTCGAATGCACTTCCTAGATATTCACAAAGGAGAATGATATACAATTTGCATGATATTTAACAAACTCAGAGCAGCAAGCATGTGAGTTTTAAATCTGCTAAACTGGATGAAGTTCTGACATCTGTAGGCTTGTTTAGGATTTTATGGATGTTTAAAAATCCCTCACATTGAAAGCTAAAATACAACTGCATTACAAAGTAAGTGCTTAAAATCCCATGTTCTAGAAAATAAACTATTTCAGAAGGGCTAGATTTAATTTTTAACCCTGAGTTCAATGAATAACACCTTTTTGCTCCTTACCCTTGCCCCTTTGACCAATCAGTAAAGGTTAAGACTCATTCTGCTTGGGTCACATTATCACAATAAGAGAACTGTTTCCACAGTCTGAATAAGGCTTTCTAATACCTTTGCTAAGGATTCAAACAGTACTGCCCCCTGGTAAAGCAGAACTAGAGCTTAGAGAGGACAGCAGGGACCTTACAAAGGATCTGAAAGAGAGGAGATGCTACATGATCTACTTGGAAGTAGCAGAGGGATTTAAAAAATTAATATGGATGTGGCATTAATATTTCAGTGCTGAAGATGCAATTGTAAGCAACTCTGAGTAAGAACTGAGCGAACTGGAAACACTTAGCGTTGAAAAGAGCCTTGATATTTCTGGTCCTAACTAGAACCAATGAATAAAAAAATACTATATACTTTTTTACTTTTTTTCAGAATTTACTGGCATGCCAAACATAAATATACTGTGGATTTGAAGTACTAAAAAAAAAAAAGTATGTGCAGTCTTCTCAGAATAAATCCTGCAACAGGAAGATATGCCCACTTAGCCAACCACAAAGAGCTTGGAAGAGCCAAGAAGGAGAAGGATTCTGATTAACACTTTGATAATAAAAGCCATTAGTGGAACTCTTACTAGCCTGACAGTTAAATCTTGCAGAATGAGAGAGTGTTTAAGCATTTTTATGCAATGCTCAGAAGGAAGAATTAAGCTGTTATTGTAAATTTTGTTTTGAGAGATTCAGTGTGGAGCTCTTGCTGAGATACTGGTATTTCTAGAGTATGTAGAGCTGATAAGGTTTTTAACATACATGGGTTTGAACCTAATGATTGCATGAAGCTTGTGTAATATCTTGTACTTTAAATAAATTAAGCTTTTTTTTCCAGCAACCAATAATCGCAAGCTAATTGCAACTGAAACAAATAATACAAGGGCATATTTAAAATGTGGAATAATTATGGAAATTAGTGTCTCATACAAAGTAGTTGGTAAAATTTTAAAAGAAAAGGAAAATTCATCTGTTGGGGAATGTCTCATGACATCTCATTCATATACATACATGTATGTCATATAAATATTATATATAGATACATAAATATACAACATATTCACAAGCATATTTAATGAACTAAAAGTGACAAAAAATCCTGTTAATAACTGCTTGGTCTATCACTGAGAAGAGTTAACATACTATTTAGTACAGTCTTTTGAGTTGGCCTTTTTTGTGGGTTGGGTTTTGCAAAGCAGAATTACAATTCTCCTATCACATGTGAATTAATGAATTAATGAAGTAGGCTCAAGACCACTAAAGAACAACTTGTAGACAGCAAGGAAAATGTTGTATCATAGACACTTGAGATAACCATTTACAATTGTATGGTCTGGACAATTTACAGAACAGAGCCATGTAGGAGTTGGTTGAGATAATTATTGCTATTCTTTTTTTTTTTTTTCAGTTTTTAATCCTGAAGAAAAAAGAACAAAAAAGTCAGACCTTGAAAAAGTAATGTTGTTTCTCATTGCTAAAGAGAAGTTAGAACCACGTGGTTCAAGGTAACCCAGCCTGGTTTGAGTTTCAGGAAAAAAATGAAGCAAAAGTGCTAGGAGATTTTTTTTCATAGAGACTTAAATTATTAAATCATAGTTAATGTCAATCAATGAAAATAGGTCTTATTAAACAAACTGGATTCCCTTCTTTCAAACTAGAAATATATTTTATAATTATAACTGCACAGATGAAAACAGCTTCCTGCAAGGTATTTGTAACAAAGTCCTGTATATTACTTGGACTAAAGATTAACAGTACTTGAAAATAATAATGCAAACATGAAGAGAAATATAAACCAGATGACAAACCATGATAGATGAAACACAATTTCTTATGTGAATTTCTACTGACATTCCATAGGCATGGTAACTTCCAACATTGTTCAATGTTTAATCAATGAACCAGAAGTAAACACAAAATCACTGCCAGTAAAATGTGCAGATGAAAAGACTGAATGAATGATAAATGATGAAAAAATATGAGTCTTGGAGCACTGAGCCAGTTCTAACAAAAAGAAGTTAATCATGAAATTCTGGATCAGAACTGTGCAAAAGGGGAGAATTGGCTGTCTGAACTGTACAGTGGTACACAAGATATAAGAATAATATTTCTCCCCCCACCCCCGGATACGCCATCAGAACCTTGAAACACCTGCACCATTCTTTTCACATTTGTGAGAAAATATTAAAGTTTTAGAAATATTGAAAGGGATAAATGCCAGAAATGCACACAAGGTTTGTGGGAAATGCTGCAGAAGAATTCAGAACACTTTATTTGCCTATCTTAGTGGAGGTAAGACTGGAAGATGACTGGGCTACAGAGACTCAATGTCTTCACAGAGGGAGTATCAAAGTATTGATAGAGTCCTGAATTGCAGAAAGGCATATCATAAATCAGTAGGTGGGTATTAAAGAAGGCCTTATTTAAACTAGGAATCACCTACATCACTCCATAAAGTGAGGGCAATCCTTTTAAAAGTATAGTCATGAGTTTCTTACTGTCTTTATGCATATCCTCTAGTCAAACCATGGCACAGATACTGCCAAAATGAGTCAATATGGAGGATGAAGCAGCCTGGAACAGGCAAAATATTAGACAAAATAAAACACTATCCTGTCTCAAAAATCTGTGAATTTCTTGCAAAAATGCACACCAATAGGTGAAGATTCTAATGGTGAAGCTATATTTTTGCATGTAAGTCTTTAACTTAGAGGCTTTTTTTTTTTTTCTACAAGTATTTGGTGGCTGCATAGCAGATTTTAATCATTCCTCCTCACATTCCTTCTCATTATTTCATTCTCTGCCTGATTCTGAGGTCAGATGGTCTAGAAGCAGCCTCTACAAATTCAACTCCTCTAATTTGTACAGAAATGTATGAACAAAAAACCTGTGGCATTTATCCCAGACTGAAACATCAAGCTATGCAGAACAGGAGAAGTAATTGCCTTTTCTGAGTAAGATGTCAAACCTTTTAAAACAACAAACACACAGAGGAGGTCTATTCATTTTTCCATACAGAGTATATTAGCACAGATAGTTTCCATTAGTGCCAAAAAAAAAAAAAACAAAAAAAACCCCACAAGCATGTAAGCTTTTGTATTTATGTATTTATGGGATTATAAAGATCTCTGATGGTTTTACCTTCAATGACAGATTTTTCTTTTCGCATTTTTATTGTTGGTGCACATGGGGGACTCTGGATGTAGCTGTTAAGCACAGCAGGGTCATTTAGCTCATTTTAAATGGTTTGGTTGGGGAATTAAGACACACCTCATACTGGTGGTTAATGTAGTTGAAATATCGACACTTTTGTATTTAAAAGGAGGAACATACTCCCCATTCTATCCTACTTTTAAAATGCTTTATCATAATTTGCTGATTTTTATTTTGTTCTATCTAGAGATCAATGAGATCTGTCAGTGGTGGCCTGTTACCCCTTTGCCAGAACAAACTCACTTCCCTACTGAGGTTTTATGATTTTCATTTGTTAAACTGGTGCAATGTTAGCTAACAACCAGCACAGCTCCACTGCCCCTAATCAGTGAGGCAATTTAGGTGACTGCTCCAAATGGGACTCTCTGTCAACTGGTAACTGCCTTAGGCTTTACCTTATTTTGAGATATGCTGATAGAAACGAAACAGTTTCCTTTCTGATTGTTATACGACAAGAATATCCACTTTAAAAAAAAGGCAGGGTATGATCTCACAACTCTATTCGAAAATATTTTTGCTAGTTTGATGATATCCACCTGTTAGTATTTCTCTTTTTCTTTTTTCTTCTATTTTTTTTAATCCTTCAGTGAGATAATGCCTTTAGACTCGGATAGTTAAGCTTGTAGGCTGTTCTGCAGTCTTTGAAGAAAAATGGGTACATTGTGATTGATTCATGATATGCCTCCAGCTTCAGTGCAAATAATAATCTTGGGAAAATCCTGTTTGGAAGGCTGAATGAACTCAACCTCTCTCAGTGAAAACTAGCTCTGTGAAGTTCTTTCTCTTCTTCTTCCTGGATGGGAGACAGTTATCCCATCCATGACTAGGAATTTAGTCATCTCATCCTCTTTATAAAAGAAATATAGCCTAGCTAAGCTTTAAACTCCTCTATTGGGTGTTAAAAATATATAGAATCAATTTGGTCTCAAGCACACTAAAACAGTAAATGACAAATCCTGGAGGGTTTTTTTTTCCCCATATGTTTCAACACTTTATGAATGTTAAAGCCACTTGCTCATTAATAATAAATTAAACATACTGTACCCATGCAAATTTCTAAATATATAGAATAGCTGAAGTTCAATAAATGAGCATTTTAGGCTAAATGTCATCAACAGTTGTGTTTATATTTCATTCTATATTTGAATGTCATGTCAAAAATAAAGACAGGGGCTGTCCTGGACAGGGCTCACCTGACAGGCTCTTTTGTCTTAACATTTCAACATTTTTACCATAACATCACATTTGTAAATGTGTCAGCTGTCATAGTTTAAAGAAATATAAATGCCTACTAAAACAAAATGGGTACAGGCAGATGATGATGACAATGATGAGGACAAGAAAATTGAAATTGGCATGTTTGAATGAGTAAATACACTACTTTTTTTCCAAGGAGTCTTGTACAGTTAATTAACGATTATATACCCTGCTTGTTTTTACTTTTTTCCTGTTATTTTGCATCTTCTTTCATTGAATGGGATAATTCATACCTAGAAGAGCAAAGAATATTGTCTCAATATAGCAAACATTGTTTTCCTAAATACATAAAGACATTCAGAATCTACTTTCTCTTATTTTGTTGTTGGAAGGATGCTCTCTGTGCTAGGAGAGAGCATAAGAACTTCACAGTGCTCATCTCAGATACTACAACCAAAATGAGTACACTCTGCTGTATTTCCACTTAAGTTGCTCTTTGTCTTGAAACTTACTGAAATATATTCTTGACTTATACAGTTTAGTTTCAAGTGTAATTAAAAGAGATACAGTTCCAGCATGTTGGTGGCTAATTAATATTTTATATCAATAATTTTATAATTCAGAAGAATGGAAATATATTAAATATTGACTAGAGCAGTCATTAATAATGAATGCTTTTTTTCTGCTGAGGCAAATACTGTATAATAAAGAATGCAATATGACACATTATGGTCTATAAGAGATGTGCCTATTAAGAGTCAATTTACAGCTTCTCTTGAGCATGTGTCGTGCCCACAAAGTGTCTGTGTGAGAAAAGGAGGAGAGGGAGGATTAAGAATATGACAATTTTATTTTTCACCATTCCACCTGTGTATTTGTCTCTAAGATACCAAGAGTGATTGTTTCAGGAACTAAAATGTCCTTTTGTACTCTACAGAAGACTGGCATTCCACACACTCTTGTCCTGGTTCTGACTGTTTCTGCTTTGTGGTGCTTGAACATTATTACATTTCTCTTTTCCATTTTAGATTCTTTGCCTTTTGTTCCTGCTGCTAAGTGTAGAAGACTGTGTACAGAAGACTATGTACAAAAGACTATGTGTAAAGAAAAACAGGGTGGTAGACATGATATTTCCTTTAACTTTGATTTGTTTTAAAACATGGATTTGTTTTGTGACATTGGCATCAAACTTTCATTTTGACATTGTTTCTAGATCAACATGGGCATGTGGAAATGTTTCACCAAGAGAGAAGATAGCGGAATTTCTTTTCCCAGATATGATTCAGTATAAACTGGTATGCAGAGGAAAATGTGCTTGATCAGCAGTCATACTCCATTGCAGTTAATACCAGCTTCTCACAGTCTTTTGATCATAGAAAACCTTGTTATTTCCTCCCAGCAGAATATTCTTCACCATTGCTGCATTTCATAATCAAAACAGCTTAGTGATCAAAGGGAGCCATTTTCATTTCTGACAGGAGTTTTTACCATTAGTGTGTGAAAAAGCAGCCATAGTTGAACACGTTTTTTCTTTCTGAAAGAGTACCTTGAGCAGAAAGGAAGGGGTTATTTTTTGTCAAATGCATTTTCTAGGGGCAGTACCAGCATATCTATTACTTTTTGCTGGATGTAGGTTGAAAGCATGCAGTTTGCATTACCAAAAATAGCTGTGTTCCAGGTATCATATTTCCCATTAAACTCACCTTGCTTGACACCTTCAGTGCCTGATGGAAACACTACTAAAAATTTTTGTCTAACATGTTGCTTGTTAATTATAAATGTTGATATTTCACCTCTTCCATCCTAATTTTCTCTTTCTATTTACTTGATAGTGAATACTAGACTGTAACCTTTGTAAAGCTGACATCTGCTTTGACTGCTTAATAAGAGCTTGTAATAGTCTCACAAAAATCCAGCGAAGTTAAAACTTTAATTGAAAAGGATCACTCAAGGTGGATGAACTGGGTGGTTTGCAGTAGGGTTTGATTAAAGACAAGATGATAGTTTAAAGCAAAGAAAGAGTGGACTGCATGTCAGGAAATTTATATGTAAACTAGAACATAAAACTATAATTTTTTCTCAAGTGAAATGTTTCAAGAATCATTTCATGACTAAGTTAAAGTAAATTATGCAAAGCACAGACTGTAGGGAACAATTTTGCAAATGAATTTTTATCTCTAATTTCCCAGGCTAAGAATATCCATGATATCAGCAAATTTTCTGTGGGAAAAGTGACAATCCCACTATGTTCTTTTAGTGGATCATTATTTTTATCATTCTCTGGAGGACACTTAACAAACAAGGGATTCTATCTTAAAACCATCAAAGGATATTTTTACTGCATTTTTACTGTCTACAATGGACCTAAAAAAAGAGTCAGAAACAATGAAAGGTAGAACTACCAATTTTTTCAGCCCTGATCAGTCCAGACCATTGGACAGAAACTAATTTGCCATTAAATGTCATAGAAATAAGAAATACTCTGTTGTTTGTTCATTTTCAGATAACAAGCTAGATTTAAGATGAGCTGTTTTGTTCTTGTAGGTTGTGCTACTGTAAAATTACGAGATGTTGCTGTTGCCTGGAAAACAGTGCTGCTAAAAAATTCCCTTCTAGATATCTCCCATCACCACAAAACATTTGGAAATTTCAAAGCCTTAAGGAGAAAGGGACATTTTGAAATATTTAAATTTTGTTACAGCACAGATTATTCCAAGAAATATATTTAGCTTCTGGACCTTGCTTCTTCCAAGCATCTTCATAAACTGACAACTACATAAACTCTCACAAATTACATTCCCTGGAAGAATAAAAAACTCTGGCAAATCCAAGCAACACTTCACATACACAAAATCTATGGGTATAAATTAACAGGTTTTTCTAGGCTAAGTAAATGAGATTTCCTCTTATATTACTTTTGATCTTCTGATCATCTATTTAATCTCATTTGTTTAATTCAGTGCCAACACAGTATCAAAAATCTTTCATGTATAGACATAAATGAGTCCTAGATATATTCCCTTCTAGGTCAGACTCGATTCAGAGTCATTTGGCAGTCACTCAGTGACCATAGATAAGAAAAGTAATTAAGCTGATATTGAAGACATATGCTTTGAAGAATTTAATCAAAAGCTATTTTTGTTCTCTGACGTTATCTTTAAGCTAGTCTGATACTAAGCTTGAGATCAAGTGTAGAAATAAGGATCTTGTGTCTACTCTTAATGCAGAACGATCACTTATCAAGATGCGAGTGAAAACAGAACTACTCACATTCTTAAAATTCAAGCTTAACATATTCAAATGTGACTTTTCTGCTTCAACCAGTTGGAGATGTCACTCAAGGGTATAAATCTTATTTAGCACTATTAAAAAAATATTTTCATAAGTCTCTCTTTACTTTTGTACAGAGGAAAAAAGAAATTCTCTGCAGGAGCTAAGAATGGATGAATAGAAATTATGGTTCCATGGCCTCCTAGACATACTCATATTTCAAGTAAATAGTCAATAAGTTATGTAGAAAGATCATTGTTTTTGTCATCAAATTCATTTCAGTGATACTATAGCACCTTAACTAAAGAAGGATGATTGTGATCTAAATTAACTCAGCAGAAATTTTCTGGATATTTTAAAGTGTTGGTTGTAGACTAAAGGAATGATATGGTGGTGAGGTACTGAAGCAGCTGCTCAGACAGGTTGTGGAGCCCTCAGCCCACAGCTGTTCAATGCCAGGTTGGAAGGGGTCTGAGCAACCTGGCGCTGTGACAATTTGTCGCCGCCCACTTAGTGCTGGCATTGCGACACGCCCGGAATTCCCCCAGGCTCTGGAGCCGCGGACAAATCACCTTCGGTCAGCGTGGGATAAAGGGACGAGACGGGTTCTTGTCCAGAAGATCCGAGAGTCTGTTTATTAACGTTTATTATACACCGAAGTTTATTATACACCGAAGCCTGGCAGAAACACAAAGCAGCCCTCGGATACAACGCAGAGACAAGAACAGTAACAACACTGGGATGCCAGGCTTTATAGGGTACATCCAGGGTGGAGTTTAGGGTCAGGATCCAATTACAAGAGGAGCAGGAACTGCACCCCACATCTGCCTCTTGGGGTGGAGGCAGTCTGCCACATGGTCTAGTGGAAAGTGTCCCAGCACATGCAAGGGATTTGGAACTAGATGCCATTTTATCATATCTATGGGTCCATCAAAGGATAGGAAGAGAGGGGCTAATGAGAATGTATTGGACAATGTGGGACCCGAGCATGTCACAAATTACATGGGACAAGAGGTGTAGTTTGTGCTAAATTTGTGATGGATGTAATTTTCTTCATAATAACTCATATGGAGCAAAGCAGTGTTGATGGCACACCAAGGTTTTAATTGTCACTGAGCAATGCCTGTGCTCTGTCAAAGTGTGCTCTGTTTCTCACTGCAGCCCTGCTCCCCACAGCGAATGGGCTGGGTGTGCCCAGGATGCTGGGAGGGGACACAGCCAGGACAACTGACCCCAGCTGACCAAAGGGACACTCCTACCACATGGCGTCATGCTCAGCATGTAGAGCTGGGGGCAGAAGAAAAGCGGATGTTTGGAGTGTTGATATTTGTCATCCCAAGTCACCACTACACTGCAATTCTGTCTTCCTGGAGATGGCTGAGCACCTGACAGTGGGAAGTAATGAATGAAGTCCTTACCTTGCTTTGCTTGCATGCAGCTTTTTATTTACCTGTCAAATTGCCTTTATCTCAATCCATGACTTTTCTCACTATTATACCTGTAATACTCTTACCCATCCCTCCAGGGGCAAGTTAACAAAGGCCTGTGGGACATTCAGCTTCCCACTGGAATTAATCCATAATAACTGTATGAGAAATTTTTAAAGGATTTTTTTTTCCCTTTGGCTTTCTTCTTATTTCCTGTTCAATATCACGTCATTGACCCAAAGATCCACTTTTACTGTGAAGTACACAGAATTCAGTTTAGCCAAAACTTCTCTGTATAGCACAATTGACCTTCATTGTCCTAATTGTATGCTTGAATGGTGGGTGAGGTAGATATATAAAACATTCATGTGTTTTTCTGTCTTTCAGCCTATGAACTGTTTATAACAGGTGATTTGTTGTAGTTGCAGCAGCATCTATTACATTATAAATACTGCAACCTGCATAGTGACTATGGAATTGAAATTATTAGCTTTTTTTTTGTTCTCAGACCGTATTTCAAAGTCCTGTAAAGATTAAACCTTGTGAATTACAAAAGGTCTTATAACACCAGGCAGAGAAAAATTAAAGGTTTGCCTTGAGTTGCACAGTAAGCTTTCAATTGTGCAATCTGCTTTTTACAATTTAAGCAAAGGCAATCCAAACCTCTAGAATAACTTCAGAGCTACAGTGACCCTAAGTGCTTGTGGACTGGGATCCCAAGTGAACTTTTTTGGCACTAAGCCAGATTTACCATTTTATTTTATTTTTCACAACATGGTTGCAACATGCACTTGTTTTCATTTACTGGAACTTAGTGTTTTCTATGCATATCAAATGGTAATAAGAATAATAAAGCAGAGATCCAAACTCTTGTCCTTCTAAATATCATATATGAATTAAAACCAGTTAATGCCAACAATGCACAGCTTAGACTGAGACCTCAGTTCCCTCCATACACATAACAGCATATAGAACTTTATAATATTGAGATTACCCTGTGCATTTGTGTGTATTTGTGACTAATGACATTTGAGCTGTGGAAGTCACAGGTAGAAACTGTGATTCAGTATTGATCAAAATAGAATTTTTAGTTTCCAGCATCATCATATTCCATGAGAGATTAGTCCCAGATTAATGGACCTCAAAGAACTAGAAGTACATGAATAAAGCCTTGATGTGCAAAGTTTGCTGTTTAAAATGCATTTATATGAACCTTAACAATAATGTAAACATTTCAAAATATGCAATTCATGCATAATTTTTTTTTATTATTAGACTTTATTGGGTAAATGCTTCATCAACATTATAAAGGAAAATTATATACATGCTTTTAAGAAAACTGTCAGGTTCACTTCATAGTGTTATATATTTTCATTTTTTTATTAAGCAATATGAGAAGCTTAAAGGAAGAATTGTCTACAATATCACTCCTAGTGGGCTTTTCTTCTGCAGAGCTTAGTTCTGTACTGTTTTTTTGGATCACTATTCTTTCCTTTTCTAGATGCTATTACAGCCAGGTGCCCTAACTAACTGCGAAATTTTCAGGAGACCTAACACCTCCTTAGGGACGACCATATTCCAAAGTGACTATGCACCAGTCAGATTTTTTTCTCCATAAACTCTGCTCTTTGCTTTTTTACTAACTTTCTAAATTGAGGCAGAATCTATACTAGATTTTTTTTGAGGTTCCTCTTGACTTGTCATTTTTCCCCCTACTTCTTTCTTACTCTACAAATTCATAGTATTATTGCTCAGTTGGGACTGTGT
The DNA here is from genome assembly GCA_013398995.1 of Alaudala cheleensis. Lineage (NCBI taxonomy): Eukaryota > Metazoa > Chordata > Aves > Passeriformes > Alaudidae > Alaudala > Alaudala cheleensis. Next base: position 315,582 of record VWYE01006602.1, read on the forward strand.
TATAAACTGTGTTTCAGAGCATATTCAGCCAAGAGATTGACAATACTGAGGATCATGTAGAGAGTGGACCAATGGATCTGCTCTTTATTTC
>VWYE01006604.1:0-28629 GCA_013398995.1 Alaudala cheleensis
ATTAAGAAGCAGCACAGAGTTCATACCAATACAGCAGGAATAATGAAATGTGGAATTAATTTCTGCAGAGACTAAACTTTTAGCTGGACAAAGATAACACACTTTAATGCAGGTCAGTGAGACACTGACAGTGTAAGCAGGGGAAAGATTTAGATCTCTCACACTTTGGGGTGGAAAATCAAACACTGAGGGATATTAGTGAAGCATTTCTTGCTGGAGTAGCAGTACCTCATATTAATTCTGATTTAATCTGTTTTCTACCCTCTCTTCTGAACACAACAGGCACTGATCACTCAGAGACAGTGACCCACATGGACAAACTCAGCTCAGCATGGAAGAGAAATGGGTCACCTGCAGCACATCCTTAACAAGAGTCCAGCTCAGAAGTCATTAGCCCAGACATCATATTTTTAATTAATGAGAAACTTCAATCTTAAGATGAAGAACAGAAATTTTATCATCTGACAAAACTTCTTTTCCTCAGCCTTCATCTCACAGGTAATAATCTGAAATTAATAAAGTTTTGAGGACAAAGGCTGGGAAATTTAGGTGCATATAAAGAGCTTTCTACAAGAGACTGATGGGACTGTGACCCCCCCAGTAAAAACATCTCAGGTCTCTGTAATCAGGCACTCAACCAAATTCCACCTCCCAGGGGTGAATGACTTACCTCACCATTCAAGAAGCAGTAAAATACTGACACAAAGAAACCCTGGAAAGAAGAGAAAGCAGTCAGTTATTAGGTAAACATTTTAACACCTCCACTGACAGAGGGGATGGTCCCTGCAGCTGGGACAGAACATCTCTACAGCATCCAACCTCTGAGAGCCCTCAGAGGAGCTGTCCCAGGGCTGGCAGCTCTGGGGGGACATCCCAGGCACTCTCAGGGGGGCAAGGGCATCATCAGATTGCTTAAATTCACCTGAGCTCGAAGGCTCTGTGCAATCTGCTGCCAGCAGTGACCAAACCCCTGTAATGACTGCAAAGGTTGGAATTCCTGTGAGTGGGATTCTGCCCATTTAGTTTTTGGGGCTGGAATTATCATCACCATTAAGGAAAGACTCCCTGTGCATTCTTTCTTATACACACCTTCATAGAACTAATGAGCAATGCAGCATTTTTTTTTTGAGACACTGAGCAACAGCAGATTACAAAATACAATCAGTTTTAGGGAAGGAAAAGTGTAGAATTACTTCACAGGTAAAAGCTGAGAGGTTCCTTCCTTCACAGGTTAAAAGGGACATTTTTTATTTTGGATATTCAGCTGTGGTTTTCTGGTGCAATCAGTAAAAACAGTGACACAACCCTAATTTTGGCTTGTATGTTTGTATTGATACCCTGGGTATCAGAGCACTTGTTCCTGCACACAGGAGGTAAAAACATCAATGTCAAACAAACTCCCACCCTATTTAAACAGGGAAAGCTGTAGGACACACCTGGGCAGAAAGGAGTGGCCAAAGATCCTTCAGGGTCTTCAGTTGCTTTTGGGTTTGTGTCACATTGACAGAGCTGGGGCAATTGCTCACATTCCACTGCCTTCCCCATCCTGCCAGAACTCCAGTTCAACTCAGGGGAGGGAGGAGATGGGGCTGAGGGCTCAGGGAATGCACCAGGGCAGGCAGGGCAGCACAGCTCCAGTGTGTCTGGAACACTGCCCCTTTCCTCCCAGGTAAATTCCTGAGTTCTACCAAAAGTTTGTTTGTCGGGGCTCTGGTTCTTTTTCCCACCAAGGTCAGGATGGATGACACACGGACATGAACTCGAGTTCTTGGGGATTTATTGTATCTGATCTATTTACAGATTATTTACAGACTCATGAGCTGTGAGCTCTGCCTAACAAGTCAGGAAAATGAGGTAAAATGGCCACTACTCACTTTTCCAAGGTCTTTTAATCACTATTTACCCTATAACAAGATGACACCTCTGTTATTGATGTTTGTGACCCAATGGTGACCACTAAAGGTCTGCAATGTGGACCCTTTTCACCCAGTTATAGAAAACCACCCAAACCCATGAAGAAGAAGGAAGAAGAAGGTGAAAAGAAGGACTTAGACAACACCCCAAATCCTCCATCTTGGCTCACACATATTGCTATAGACTAAAATCTTAAATCAATGTTTTTCACCCTGTGAGATCACACACTTGTACAAACCCCACACCCACAATCTCAGTGCTCTCACTCAATGTTGGAAGCCTGTTCCAAGGCCTCAGATCAAATTGGTGCCTGCATGAGGGTCAGCACCTCTCAAAATAAAAACCCCAAAATTTTCACCATCCAGGGTTCCAACATTTGTTCAGTGATCCATCCCTTGAGACGTGAATGATCTCTGAAGGCAAAATATCAGCAATTTCTCTGAAAGCAGCTGGTTAATGTTTTGTGGTCTTCCTATTGGAGTGTTTGCTTCAACTTCCTTTTAACTATCTGATTCTAAACTTATACTCACCATGTCTTTTTTCTCTGAATCAGAGAAAACAGTTAAAATAAATCCCTAACATCCCTTAAAAAAAATCACCACATCACATATTAATATTCTAATATTAATTAAAAAATTGGGCTGTTGGCTGCACAGAACAGCACATAAACTTGTCTGGAGACTCTTAGAACCTGCAGAGAGCAGCAAGTCCAACAGGCAGGAGCTGTGTCCCTTTAAGTCTCAGCCCACTGTGTGCTCTGGGAAGAGAGGGGCACCTCAGGAGGGGGATCCCTCATCCTCTCTCAGCTGGAATGAAACATCTTCTCTCTACTGATTTTATGTGAGGAGCTGAACACAGAGCTGAGCTGGGGAGATGAATCCCTCCAGTCCACACCTGAGAGGATTTTCCACTCCACATGACACACTTACACATCTATTACACACATGTGAACTAAGCTGAGCTATTTGCAACTAATATTTCTATATCTTCAAGGCCTAAAGTTTGGCTGAAAAGCACTGAGGATCCTTTCAGCTGATGCAGCTGTGAGCCTGCCCTCTTACCTGAAAAGACTGAAGGAAGGAATTGAAATAGATGAAGACAATCTGGGAGATGTCATCCTCGCCAGGGTTGACAAAGAAAAGCATGTAGGTGATGCCAAGCAGAGGCAGGAGGACCAAGGTGGCCTTGACTGCCTTCCTGTGGGCAGGGAACAGCAAACAAGTGAGCACAGGTGTTAGAAATACATCTTAGAAAGTTGGTTTTTTGCAAATATCAAAGTGAATGATGTGTGTGTAATGTTAGAAAATTTTGCTGTATTAATATAGTTTCTTTTATATCTGTTATTAATGAAATTTTGAAATAATAGTGTGATAAAAATGCATTTTTTAAGCTTAGCATGGTATTAAAGACTGCTTTTGTTTATATAACCCAGAAAAGAGTAAAGACAATCAGGAAATTTCTCCCATTTGTGGGTTATCCTATCTGCACAAAGGTAACAATGACAGAAACCAGAGCCCCAGGAGAAGAATTTATAGACCCCAATGATCAGAGAAGCAGCACAGTGGTGCCAGCAAAAGAAATAAAGTTCCAAGATGGAATGGGAGCAGACTGGGGGTGGGGTTTAAGGCCAGAGGGGGAACATCCAAAAGGAATGTTTGAATCATGCATGGGATGTATGAATATTCAACAAGCTGATGTGTTTAAAGAGGTGCTTTTGGGTTATTGGGTGTGCTTTTGGCTGAATGCCAATCACCCAGCCCTCAACCTTTGCTTTATCTGTCTCTTACTGTCTTTTTATGAAACTTTTATAAATTTTACAAGAAAGTGAACTTTGTTTTTCACACAGGGAAGAACAACAGTGCTGGGAGTGGGAAGGAGGAGCAAGGAAAGAGTGACAGCCTCCCAGCCTGACCAGTGCCTGCCCACCTGGGACAGTGTCCTGGCACAGCCTTCCACTGCTGCTGTTCCTGTCACACTCTGAACTCCAGGGGCTGAATGGGAACTTATTTATATCCCTCTCTTCCTCCTTTCCTCTCCTATCAGTGAGGCTTGGAAGCCTTGGGATTCCCTGCAGGTTTGCTGAGTGATTTCTTCCACCTCAGGGAGATGTGACCAGTGCCCAGCTCAGCTGAGATCTGCTCCGTGCCCATCATTGGATTTTGTCTGCAAACACTTTCTGCCCACCCAACTCCACTGCTCAGGGCTGTCTTAGGAACCACAGATCACAAAGCAGGTGGTGAGCCAGGAATCATCAGTGATTAACAGAATTATTAGGGGCTGATCCTCATTATTGGTGCTGTAAGAGTGTCAGCTGAGAGCAGCACGTCACTGCAGCAGACACTGTGCAAACACAAAGGCTGAAATTTGGCTAAGTTTGTATAAATCTCTGAAAAATGCCATAAAGACAGGCAGGGGAGCACAAACCCACTGCCAGTGTCAGGATGAAGTGACAGCCTTAACGAACCAGCTGCCACACAATTAAAAACCTGCCCAGCAAAGGGTTGCACTGCTCTGCTTTAGAGCATCAAGGCTTGGCCCCAGGCTTGGCTGGAATTCTAAAGGTTTTCATTTGGGCTGTGGAAAAGACAATTCCCTCAGAGAGCCTGCAAGGATAAGATCGTTGTCATCTATTCAGGAACAACGGCAGCTGCTGTAGATTGATTCACTCTGATGTCTCTAATGCTCCCCTGCAAGCTGCAGAAGGGATAAAAAGGTACTGAGGTTTGAATCAGGGCTTTTTCAGGCTGGTTTTAGTTTTATGCCATGAGGTTTGAGCAAGACAAAGGGGTATTTTTCCCTTCATTTCTCAGGAAATGTGCAGAGAAGGGTCTGAACATCAGACCACTGCACTGACCTCACTAACAAAACCCTGACAGGAGTAAAAGGAAGGAATCAGGCAAAACAACAAAGCCCATTACTGCAGCAAAAGTGCCTCCAAAGTCAAGAGCAGCCTGATTTGAGGACAACAAGATGCAATTGAGATGCTGAGATTGTATCCAGAAATGAGTTAGACTGATCTCACTCCACAAAACCCGTGTCATTTCCTACTGCAAGGACCTGTTAGTCCTTTAGTCCTCCAAATATCTTCCAAGATACTGCAAATGAGAAGAGAAGGGCACTCAGCATCTCCTGGTGTCTGAGAAATTGCTTTTAGACTGTTGAGGCTGATCTAAGCCCACACTGGTGTCTGAAGGGGCCAGGCCACCTTCCCTCCTGACTTTTCCTTTCTCAGTGGGGTTATGCTGGGTTTGGGAACTGATTTACCTGAGAAGCCAAACTCAAATTAAGTTACTGATTAGCTGAGGATCAGTTCTGTGATGCAAGGCAGTGAGTGGTTACGCTAATTCTGGCACCAGCTGAAAGGAAGGGGCACAATCACCCCCCTCATTCCCCTCCTCTACATTTTAAATGGAGCAGTTAATGCCTGCATGCACACATTAATCACAGAATGGTTTGGGAAGGTTAAAAATTAACCAGTTCCAGCCCCATGCCTTGGGCAGGGCACCTCCCACTGTCCCAGGTTGCTCCANCAACCAGTTCCATGGGCAGGGACACCTCCCATTGTCCCAGGTTGCTCCAAGCCCTGTCCAACCTGGCCTTGGACACTTCCAGGGATCCAGGGGCAGCCACAGCTTCTCTGGGAATCTGTGCCAGAGCCTCCCCACCCTCACAGGGAAGAGTTTCTTCCTAATATCCATCCAAACCTACTCTCTGTCAGTGTGAAGCCATTTCCCCTTGTCCTGTCACTCCAGACCCTTGTAAACCCTCTCCATGTTCTTGCAGGCTCCCTTCAGGTCAAAATGAGGTCACCCCAAAGCCTTTTCCAGGCTGAACAACACCAATTCTCCCATCCTCTCCCCACAGCAGAGCTGCTCCATCCCTGGGATCATCCTGGAGCCTCCTCTGGGCTGGCTCCAGCAGCTCCAGGTCCCTCCTGTGCTGGGGATCAGCACTTTTATGTGCACATAAAATGGATAAACTTGTCCTCACGTGAGATCAAATCCTCCAGATCTCATGGAAAAGAGGGGATTCCCTGTGTGTGTTTGGGCACGTGCAGGCCTGAAGGGAAATGGAATGGACAGAAAAAATGCAGGCAGGCTTTTCTGGAGAGCCTGCACAGATCAATACTGTGGGCATAATTACTGAGCTCCATCGACAGTGGCACCTGGAGAGACAAAGATGGGCCAAGGACAGGACAATTAAAGCAGAACTTTGTTGGCACCAGAGCAGCAATCACAAGCTGACTTACCTGTACTGGATTGTTTCTGAAGTGGTTGAAGCTCTCAGCTTTGTCATTAAAATCCTAACTATGTTAAATAGAAATACAAAATTTATCTGGAAGAGAAGGGAGAGAGAGGGAGAGAAAAAAAAAATGCAACCAGTCAGTAAAAGAATAGCTTACAGGATGTGATGCACCCTAAAAAGGCACCTTTGACAGTTCCAGTCTGACTGAAAACAGCCTTTTGGCTTTCCCATTGATTGCAACAGACTCAGAAGTTTACAAGAAATACCAGATTATACAGCAAACATCCAACAGCTNATGGAGCAACAAAACACCTGAGCAGACATTGGGAGACTGGCAGCACTGGGAATTGTGTAAACAAACAAAGTGAGATACAAAAACACTGTTCTAGGAGTTAACACAGCATTTTTGGAGATCATTTCCTTCGCAGAGCAGGGCCCTGGGGAGTACCAGCAGTAAATAAAACACAGCAGCTTGTGTGTTTGTTCTGCTCAGAATTGGTTTTGTCATATTAAGAGCTTGAAGTCAACTGGTTCATGCTTTACTTATCAGAGACAAAACCAGCTCCATGTCTGTGGTTTGAGTAGAATTTTAAACTCCTCACACTGGTGACTGCACTGCTCTCCAGTAACACAAAGGGAAATGTTCAGGCAGTCTCTGGTCAGATGGAGCTGAATGAAAGAAAACTTTCCCCTCTGAAATTCTGCTGCTAAACCTTGAGGTTCTCAATCAGCTCAGAGCCACGTTCAGGTTATTTCTACCAAGGATGCAAAAAAGGCACCAACCCAAAAACGTGACAGTTTTGCAATTGTAATGAAAAGAGCCAGATTGAATTATGGACTCCTAGGTAAGGGCAAATTCCAAAAAACATTTGAACTGGTCAATGGCAGAGCAAATTCCAAATATCAGTTGGACTGATCAATGGTATTATTGTGCTGNAAAAGAATAGCTTACAGGATGTGATGCACCCTAAAAAGGCACCTTTGACAGTTCCAGTCTGACTGAAAACAGCCTTTTGGCTTTCCCATTGATTGCAACAGACTCAGAAGTTTACAAGAAATACCAGATTATACAGCAAACATCCAACAGCTCTTAATGTTTCCAAAACAGCAGGGAAAATGGACTACATCATTATTGCCCTAACAAGCTTCTTCTTACTCCCTTTTCTCCTTTTCTGCATTCAGGGAGGAACTAAAGGTGAGGTTGATGGATTTGCCACTCTCCTTTTCAATCTGCTGAGCTGGGTAATTATTATTTGTGCTGCAGCCTCACCACTGAGAATTGCTATTTGCTCTAATTACTGCTGTAGCATCTGCTAGAGACTTTCTTGCATAGTGCAAACAGGAAATTAAAAAGAAAACCAAACTGAAGACTGATTTGTAGACTGTGATCAGGGGAAGGATTTGGCTCTGAGGAGCAGGTTTGGAGTTGCTTTCAGAGCACAAAGCAGGGCAGCTTACAAGGCATGGGTCTGTCCCAAAGTTGTCAGCACTACACAAGTGCTGAGGTCCCAGCACAGCTTGTGAGGAAATATTTCCCTCACACACAATTCCAGGGTCCCAGGGCTCCTGGCTTTTCTCAGCCCATGAATGGAACAATTCTGGGACTGACATCTGAATATTTACAAACACTCAGCAGAGCTGACACCTGAAAGGTGTTCTCAAAATGTGCTCATTTTCTCCCCTGTGCTGTGGGGTGTATTTCAGTGTTTACATATCTTGGCATCCATCAGAGCACTCCCTGTGCCTCCTGTTACATGGCTCAGAACAAATGGAGCAACAAAACACCTGAGCATTCACTGGGAGACTGGCAGCACTGGGAATTGTGTAAACAAACTACATGAGATACAAAAATGCTGTTCTAGGAGTTAACACAGCATTTTTGGAAATCATTTCCTTCGCAGAGCAGAGCCCTGGGGAGTACCAGCAGTAAATAAAACAGAGCAGCTTGTGTGTTTGTTCTGCTCAGAATTGGTTTTGTCATATTAAGAGCTTGAAGTCAACTGGTTCATGCTTTACTTATCAGAGACAAAACCAGCTCCATGTCTGTGGTTTGAGTAGAATCTTAAACTCCTCACACTGGTGACTGCACTGTTCTCCAGCAACACAAAGGGAAATGTTCAGGCAGTCTCTGCTCAGATGGAGCTGAATGAAAGAAAACTTTCCCCTCTGAAATTCTGCTGCTAAACCTTGAGGTTCTCAATCAGCTCAGAGCCACGTTCAGGTTATTTCTACCAAGGATGCAAAAAAGGCACCAACCCAAAAACGTGACAGTTTTGCAATTGTAATGAAAAGAGCCAGACTGAATTATGGACTCCTAGGTAAGAGCAAATTCCAAAAATCAGTTGGGCTGATCAATGGTATTATTGTGCTGAACTGGGGTGAAGAAGGCATTTCAAGTCTCCTGAATTCTACTTCAATGTGACAGCATCCTGCCATCTGAACTGGAAATTCAAATTGCCTGCATCAGAAAATCAGGGATTCTTTCCTTTTCTGAAATTCAGTTGCAGAGGTGTGATTCTTCAGTCCAGAAGAATTGCTAGCTGAAAATTCTGGGAGTTATTTCACCAGAAACATTCTCATTCTATAAAAGTCTGGTTTTAATTTGCCCATTTCAGCTGCCCCAGCCCAGAGCAGAGCAGCACCTGAGGCACCCCTGCACCCCTGGGGAATGTGAGTGGCACTGGCACATGTGACAAAAAGGCTGCTAAGAGACCTCAGCTCTTTCCAGGAGCACCAGGAAGGCAAATTCATCAGTGCTGACTTTTAAAAAACTGCCCAGGTGTGAGAGAAAACCCTGCCAGGACACCATTTCTAATTACACTTTCCAGGAGAAGGTAACAGCAGCATTGGCCACTCATTGAATCCTGCTCCTGAGTAATCTCCAGAGTGACTTAAACTCTGCTTTTTCCATTATTGTCACAGTCTTCTTTTACCAGTCTGCCTTTACCTGCAAACCAAAGAACTGGGTTTTTTGTAAAGGCTGGTGAATGGGAGAGGTGGAAGGAGAATATCCTGAGCTGGAGGGAAGATACTGGAAAAATGGGTCTCATGTTTATGGCCAAGAGGTGATGGCTTGGATGCAGAGGACCATCAAGTCAGGAGAATCCTCTGGCCCTATGAGTGCATAAGGGGAGGTTAGAAAAATAATTCACAGCTCCTTCTGGCTTTAGAATCTCCTTTAGAATGTGTGAAGCTCCTTCAAGGTTTGGTTTTCCACTTCCTCATAAGTTTCTCTGCCCAGCTGTTGCTGCAGCAGGACCTGAGTGCAGCCCTACACACACAACTCCTGCTGCTGGTTTCATCCCACAGTTTTCCAGGAAAAGGATTCAGTGATTCTTCCCCTTCTTAGATTTAGTACCTAAGAGAGAAAAGCCAAGTGACTTGGCCTTGGCTATAAATCAATTCCATCCCAGAGTGAGGATAAGAAGAGCAAGAGCATAAGGAACTGAGTTGGGTTGGCATCATTTCTTGTTAGATTGAGCAGTTGGTTATCCCAAGATCTATTTATATGCACTGGAAAGAAACAAACTTTTCAACAGTGGCTCATTTGATGTAATTTAAATGAGTGGTTTTGGACTAACAGGGCTTGGACTTGGAACCAGTTGCCCACACAAATCTTCCACTGATCTTCAGGTTGCCCATGTGAGCTTCAGTGAAGGGACTGGGGCTGTGTCGACAGAGGTTCTGTGATGTCACAGTCTGTGGAAGCTTAAAAATGTTTTGGGGCACCAACATTTTGTCTCTGTTAAGGTTTCTCTGAGAGATCTTTAACACTTGGACAGGGTCATCCCTACAATGCAAGCAAAGATCTTAGCAAGCAAAAAATCCAAGGGAAAAGAGGAAAATGTGGTCACAGCAAAATACTTATTTTTGGTTTTGCCTTCTGGAAGCACATTTCAGTGTGTTCACTTTTCATGATTTCTTTAGAAAAAACCCACTCCATTTCAGAAGGACACTTGGCTCAGTAGGGCCTTTCAGCAGCACTCAGAGAGCTCTGATCTGAAGATCAATTTGCAGTGCATAATCAGATGGGGTTTTAATTTTCTGTTTGTCCTTGCTGGGCCTGAGAGCTCAGCTCGTGGGGATGATGGGGGCAGTTTGCTCAGGAGAGGGGACACAATCTGGGGATCAAGCAGGGAACAGGCTGCTGCACACAGCCTGAAAGAGCTGAAGGCTGGGAGATGAAAATGGAGCTGTTTGGATGAGAATGTTCAGTCTGCTTTGCTTCTCCTCATCCAATCTCAGCAGGAAAACACTAGAACCACTGCATTTCTTAGCTGGAGAGAATCCCCACAGTTCCTGTGGCTTCCAGACTGAGCCTGATTNTTCTGTTTGTCCTTGCTGGGCCTGAGAGCTCAGCTCGTGGGGATGATGGGGGCAGTTTGCTCAGGAGAGGGGACACAATCTGGGGATCAAGCAGGGAACAGGCTGCTGCACACAGCCTGAAAGAGCTGAAGGCTGGGAGATGAAAATGGAGCTGTTTGGATGAGAATGTTCAGCCTGCTTTGCTTCTCCTCATCCAATCTCACAGCAGGAAAACACTAGAACCACTGCATTTCTTAGCTGGAGAGAATCCCCACAGTTCCTGTGGCTTCCAGACTGAGCCTGATTTACAGGCAGAGAAGATGAAGCCTCTGGTGTTTGTCCCTCAGACAGATCACAGTGTTTCAGAGGAAGAAGGATCTCACTCCACTGCAAAGTGACTTTTCCTAGAAAAGAGCCTAAGTGCTGTATTGACCAAAGCACAGCATTATTTGTCAAGGGCTTTTTCATTACTGTGGGAGCTCTGTGTCAACAGATTAATTCCTCAGAGCTGGGCAGCTCTGACAAAGCCCACACATCAGTTCCATCAATGGAGACTCAGGAAAGGTCACTTAAGAGAGGTAATGATGACAGGCAGTGCATCCCTTTTTATTTCTCTTTAGGCTTATTTTCTATTTTCATTCATTGCTGTTTATCCATGTTTTCTGCTTCCTAATGGAAAACATAACTAAGGATTTTTACCTTGACATTTACTGGGAGATGAAATGAATCCAAAAGGCAAAGTCTTGAAGACAGAACAAAGAGGCTGATTTCTTCTTTTATTTATGCCTTGCTAATAATATCATTAGTGCTGGAATAAGACCCTCTCCAACTACAGATGGGAAAGGAGAAGTTTCCATTTCTTGCCAGGAGTTTAGTCTTTCCATTTCTAAGTTGGGATGAAAACTCAGCCCCCCAAAATGGAGTTACAAGCCAGTGATCCAGAAAGTATTTGAGCCATCTGTTTTGGCACTGTTCTATTATAACCTGAACACACGAGCCCAGAAACTCTTCTGAACCAAAAGAAACTTTTCAGTAAATGATTTGGGTGGTAGAATTTTTCTCTCACAAAAACCAAACCCCACTTGAGAAGAAATTTATGTCCCTTGTCAAGATGAAATAGCCAAAGTGCCCAAAAGAGGCAGTGCTGACTCTGAGAGCTTCTTTGCAGTCTCCCCCAAGCCCAGCAGTTTCAAAGGGAGGTCATTAAGCTTTGCTCTTTCTCTTGAGAATTTAATGAACAACTGGCTTTTATTTTGCTAATTGTCTGCTGGGCTCTGTATTTCCTGCTTCACAGAAAGCTTGTGCTCCTGTGCTTCCCAGAATGTTTGTTCCTTTTCACTCCCAGGAACCGCCAGAATTTTTCTATTTAGTCTTCATATTTTTATGCAGTGTTGTAAAATCACCTCAGGGTTAAGTGACCCAAATTGGAATCAGAGCAGTCCTTTGAGTGGGGGCTCTGGGTGCTGCCATGCTGATCTCAGACGAGCACTCTGCCAGTTAATTAAGGCTTTGTTTTAATTGTTCTACCATGCTGGCCTGGCCTGATCCTCACACAGGGCTTTTTATCACAGAACCTTCCTTCTCCAAGGTCACAGGCACCACAATGAGTCCTTTGGGCAAAGGGCTGGAAAACACTCACATGGACAATCAGGAATAACGAGATGTGATTTAACAAATGAACATTTCACAAACAAAAGTAACAATTTCAGAACATTTGTAGAGTGTATTTGGTAATGGACACCTTGCTGGGCACTTATTGACTCCACAACTACAAAATATGAACAGCAGGAAGTCAGTGATAGCAATGGTGGCAGAATTGGAGATAAATTCAGGGTGGACTGCAATCAAAGCAGCAGATTATCTTTGTGCTCTGTGCAGCCAGCACAGCCTGCATGCACAACAGCAGAAATTATGATCAAAGTCTTGCAGGAAGAACTCAGGGATGTCAACAGGTCATGAACTGCAAACCTGCAGCACTGGAGGAACTGCTCATCTTTAGAGAAGAAAAATTAAAAAAAAAATCAATAGGAAAACTAATTTGATCAGTGTTTGAGAAAAAACACAAGCCATGCAGATTGAAAGGAGAAGGGGAAATGAAAAAAAATCAATAATAATAATAAAATCTCAGTGTCTGAACAGAACAATGCAGAGGTGGAAACAGAAGCGTGAAGAGAATCAGTAGAAAATAAGAAAATATTCAGAGAAGCGACTGTATGAGCAAGGAGGATGCTTCCACAGGACTAGGGAATGCTTTTCAGCAAATAAAACCCATAAATGAAATGCATACAGCTGCATACACAGGTGAGATAATTCTATACACAAAACAGTGTGTGAGAAAACTTTGATTTCTTTAGAAGATCAGAAGAACTTCAGCAATTTGGACTGTGGTGTTTGAAATGGAGCAGGACAGAGCAAAAGAAGTGAAGATGGTGATGGGACAAGAAGAGCTTCAAATTGAAATAGAGTTGGTTTAGATTGGATATTGGGAGGAAATCCTTCCCTGTGAGGGTGGGCAGGGCCTGGCACAGGTTTCCAGAGAAGCTGTGGCTGCCCCTGGATCCCTGGAAGTGCCCAAGGCCAGGTTGGGGCTTGGAACAATCTGGGATAGTGGAAGGATAACTCTCACTTATGAAAACTTCCTTTTTGTCAATAAATCAGCTGATTTTTTGGATAAGCTTAAGCACCCCCACTCTCTGATGTGACAAACTTTAAAAACACCCTGTCCTTCCACAGCCTTGGTTATGAAAAACTCAACTAACTCAGGTATTTACTGATTTTTTTTCCTGTCATGGCCTTCCAGAGCATCAGCCAGTGGTTGCTATATTGAGATGCTGAAATTCCCCATAACCTGAAGCTGCTCTGGCCAAATTCTTTGTAAAGGAGAGAAGAAGGTGTGAAAGGCAGAATGCCATGGCTTGTGAAGCCCTCTGACAGAGTCAGCATGGGGACAAGGGAGATCCACTGGACAATCCTCTGAAAGGAATTCAAATTCCAAACTCCAAAGGCTCCCCCAGAAATCTGGCTGTTGCAGGATTGAAGGGAAGAGCACTGTGCATAAGCACACAAGGAAAAAAGGGCAGGAATACACACATATATATTTATTTGTATATACACAGATATATTATTCTGATTTCTCAGTGGAAAGAGGCTACCAGCACATCAGTGCTGTTTCACACAAATCTCAGTGCTCTCTAAAGGGATTGAAGAACAGGCTGACAGATTTTTAGTGGCATCAAACTGCACAGAGCAGCAAAAATCAAGACTGATTGCAAAGAGCTGTGCAGGGACTGAGTGATCAGGCAAGAACCCAGCACAGGAAATCACCTGATGTGAAGGCAACACCACGGGGGAGACAATCTCAGCTTTACATGGGGAGTTAGGAGCTCTGGGAGTTTTCATTCACTAAAGGAATGCTGGAATTACATTCCCAGGCTCCCTGAAAACCTCATCTCAGCTCCCAGCAGAAGAAAGGAAACAAAAAACCTGCTTGGAATTACTGAGAAAGAAACCAGGCAAGAGGATGCTGATGTACAAATCCATTTGTGTGGTCACACCTTGGTGACTGGGGCCAGCTTTGATCCAGCCACCACAGAAGCTCTGTATCTTTAATGAGCAGCACATCATAAAGATCTCTTGGCTATCTGTGGTTTGCTCTGCTGAGCAGAATTCCACACTGAAATAAGGACCCTTAACTCCTCTACTTCTCATCCAGTAATCTCAAAAGCAAGGGAGGATGTTTAAATAGATAATTTTAAAACAGATAATAATTGAAGTGGCTTTGTAGCTGGGGAAGCTGAGCTTTGAGCAGCAATCTAACTTATTCAAAATTAAATAAATGATGAAGGCAGAGGCAGAAGTGAGCTCCAGGTCCTCCCCCACCTCATCCACCCACTCACTCCAGCAGCTAATTGGTTGTAGTGAATTATTCTCAACCAGAGGTTGCAAAACTGTTCAGTTCTCAAGCACAAGAGGAAAAAAGAAAATCTATGAAAGCTGAATGAAAGGTTTTGGGGGAAAAAAAATTGATCTGCCGGTTTGAAAAACTATGAATTTGAAAAATTACAAATTTCTCCAGTCTTAGCTCTGAGAAATATTGCAGAGCAGTTCATGGCTGGGGTCAATTCACAGCAGAAGTTCCTGAGAGAAAAAGCAGCTCAGCTCAGCCTCTGGTGCCTCTTCTCTGAGGTCTGTCCTCTGACCCTGCTGTGTTTTCGTGGTTCACCAGTTCTCTGGCAGTTTTACATCTAAAACTGAACACAAGAAATGTCTTTTCCTTCATAAAATCAGGAGGAAATTCACTTTCCTGGCACTTTTTCCCAGCCCTTGTCCCCTTCTTTAGCTTCAGAGAGGGGTGTGTGATTAAAACTCAGTTATGTGACTCTGAGAAAATAGATCAGAATTAAAAAACCTCATTTGAAAATACCTAATAGAGTGTGTTTTTCTAGTGCTATCAGAAATCAAATTTCAAAGCATCCAATGTGCTCAATCATTAGTTTTCTTGTGGGCTGTGTACAAGCCAAAATCCATTCACAAATAAAACAAACAAACAGAAAGTGATTTCCTAAATTTTCTCCCTCAGATGTTTTGTCAATAAAAATTCAGGTTTCTTGCCCAATATACAGAATCAGCCCTTATATTCAGTTTCCTTTTTTTTCTGAATTTGTCTCTGAAATTGTCTCCCTGTTTTCAGCCCAAGTCAATCTCCAAGCTCCTTCTACAGACAAGTAGAACAATCAATCAATCAATCAATCAATCAAACAACTCCACTGCCTCATTCAAAGTCTTTGTACCCGAGATACAACACAACAATGTGATCTGGAGATGGATTTGAGGGCTGCTGCCATGATCAAAGGCCTTTTTGAGGCCAACCTTTATTTCCCAGTGAGGCTTAGAGCTCCTGCATGAGCTGTTCCTTGAGTGCCACCATCCTGTGCTGCAACAGCTCAGTGCATACAGGTAAGAAAATGAGAAATCAAAACCAGGGGAAATAATTTTTGACAGAAAAAAAAATCCTTAAAAATAATATTCAAGCAGAATTGCATCTTTAGAGGCAAGTTTTATCCCTCTCAGAATATTCAGCACTCTCATCATATGGTTGGTGCAATGATGCTTCTGGAATACACAAAGATGTGTCCAGGAGGTAACCAAACCCCTGAGCTTTGGCTCTTCACTCTGCTGGGTGAAGCCAATTTTAACTGCCCCAGGTGCCCAGGAACTGTAATTTCATGGAGCATTTAGAATTTCAGCTTTTAGTGTTAGTCCTCTATTGGAAAGAACACTCATTTCTTCTTGTAACATTTGTGTCTCTTTATTTTTCCAGCAGAGGCCTGGGATAGTTGTCTCACAGAATTGTCATAGAATGGTTTGGGTTGGAAGAGATCTTAAAGCCCATCCAGTTCCACCCCCTGCCATGGCAGGGACACCTTCCACTGTCCCAGGTTGCTCCAAGCCACATCCAACCTGGCCTTGGACACTGCCAGGGATCCAGGGGCAGCCACAGTTTCTCTGGGCACCCTGTGCCAGGGCTCCCCACCCTCACAGGGAAGAATTTCTTCCCAATATCCCACCTTAATCTACTCTCCATCATCCTCAAGCCATTCCCCCATGTCCCATCAGGACTGTGCCCTGCCCTGCATGTTCTTTCCCAAAACTCAGTTGGCAGCTCCATTTCAATTCCTCATTCATTCAAATCCAACTCGTGAGCAGTGACAGAGAGGTCACAGAGCTGTCCCATGTCTGGGGCTGCATTTACCTGGCAGATCCCTGTCTTTCCAAACCAAGACATCCTCTTGGATCCCTGTGTTTTCCACTTGTGGTGGAAAGAGGAAGGCAGCACTTTGTCCCATCTGTGCTGGGACATCATCACACCTGAGGGTGGTGATGCCTGGCTGTGCTGCCCTGAGTACAGGGCACAATTCAAATTTCAGTGCTCTTAATCCAGCACTTTCCACAGCACCCTTGAAAGGGTCAGTGACTCCAAAACCAGCAAGTGGTGCTTCATTCATTACCTACAGATTGAATTTATTCACATAAGGATCAAAAACATGAGCGTGTCAAACTTGAAGACCCCACAGGGTTGTGGGTTTTAATTAGAAACACTCCAAAAGTGAACTGACAGTTCAAATAAAATAAACAAAAAAGCAGGGGAGCAGATTTGAGGGATCAGGAGTGTGTTGGAACAGGAGCTCCCAGATTTGCTGTTTAGATGTTGTTTGCAGAGGGATGCTCTCCTCCCCCAGCAGTGCCTCCTGAGGGGAATACCCCTGAGGTGAGGGGAGGAAGGGCTGTGGCCCTCATGTTACTTCTGTAAATTGTATCAGCTCCTTTCCACTCCACAGTGCAATTACTGCTGTTATCTCATTAGTGTGATTATTAGTGCTGTTATCAGCACTCATTAGTGCTGTTATCTCATCAGTGTTTTAATTAGGGCTCAAGTGCAGGCAGGCCAAGGTAGGAAGGTTCAATTCCCAGTGTCAGGTCTGGGCTCTTCAGTCACCAGCCCAGTTTAGAGGGGTCTCAAGGCTGTTCCAAATTAAAAGCAGATATACTGACATGTATATAAAATGGCAGCCCCCAACTGAATCTCTATCTTCTTTGGGGTCTTTCAATATTTACAGTGCTATTCTGGGGAGAAAAAAGCCATTTGCATGACTCACTTGTATCTGTCAGAGATGCTCCCAATGATTTTACAGATCCACTGGACTGAAGGGGTTATAGAAAATTCAGAGTCACAGATTTCCAGGCAATGATGTGAAACCCCAGTGCTCCAAGTGCATCACAAATCTCCCACCCTGTGGTGTCTAAATTGGATTTATTTGTGAGGGAATCTCTGTATTACTGAGGTCAATTCACTGTGAGGCTCCTGGTTTTGTGATGCCTCTCTCAGCAACACAAATTGGATTTTGTACATCACACCCATTGCTATTTCTCTCCTTAGAACATAAAGAAATGAAATTTTACATAAAAATATACTCCTGTTTTGGGGTTTTTATATCTTTTCAGATGACCTTTTTGCTGTATCTTAACAATTAGCACAGAAATGAACTCTGCTGCTCTCAGGACACACACTCAGACCAGCTGCTGGGCAACACAGACTTTTTAAAATGCTGAATCCCACAAACAGGGCACTGACAAGGTGAGAACATGAGAACATGAGCTTTCTGGCCTGCAGAAAGCTGCCAGTGGTGCCTGTTCAGGAGCATTTGCACCTTCCCCATGAGGGTTGGAGTGATATAAGGGATATCTACAGCAAACCTTGGTTCCCCAAGAGAGGGGAACCCACTGAGCCCTGGGAATTTGCTGTTGGCTCATCTGCCTGGAAGAGTAGAACCATTTTTTTCAGCTTTGTCCCTACTAATAGTGAACTAATACTTTCCATCAGTTTTGGCTTTTTTTTAATGCAAAAGCACCACTGTGCTTCAGCTGAAGGCTCAAAATGGGTTATAAATGAGCTTCCTTTTCCCTCTGCCTACTCTTGGTTGGAAAAAGAGACAGAGTGTTGGGTAAACAGATAAACAGCCTGGTGAGCGTGGGCAGCACGGGGAGAGAAACTCACAACAGGAAATGCAGAAACAAACACACAACAGAGATGGTGATGGTGGTGGAAATCCAAAAACAAACCTACAGCAGTGATGGTGATGATGGTGGAAATCCAGAACCAAACACACAGCAGTGATGGTCATGATGGTGGAAATGCAGAACCAAACACACAGCAGTGATGGTCATGATGGTGGAAATGCAGAACCAAACACACAGCAGTGATGGTCATGATGGTGGAAATGCAGAACCAAACACACAGCAGTGATGGTCATGATGGTGGAAATGCAGAACCAAACACACAGCAGTGATGGTCATGATGGTGGAAATGCAGAACCAAACACACAGCAGAGATGGTGATGGTGGTAGAAATCCAGAACCAAACACACACACAGCAATGATGGTGATGGTGGTGGAAATCCAAAAACAAACCTACAGCAGTGATGGTGATGGTGGTGGAAATCCAGAAACACACAGCAGAGATGGTCATGATGGTGGAAATGCAGAACCAAACACACAGCAGAGATGGTGATGGTGGTGGAAATGCAGAACCAAACACACAGCAGTGATGGTGATGGTGGTGGAAATGCAGAAACAAACACACAGCAGTGATGGTGATGGAGAAAATAGAGGGGACTGCACAAGATGCAATTCCTGACCGTGGTTATTCCATCTTTCTAAATAATGTGACAGAATTGCTGTGGCTTTCATGACCCCCAAGTGGATGAGCACATATTGGAATACATCCCTAGCTTGGAACATTTTTCCTTCCTTTTCCTCTCAAAACCTTGTACAAAGGCAAACAGCACTGCAGAGGGAGGAGGAAAGAATGGCCCAAACCCAAAGAAACAGCCAAAACCCAAATCTCTTCAGTTCTTGCAGTGTTATCTGCTGTGGCCACTTCAGAGAACACCTGAAGATGTTTGGCCTTGTTTGTGTCTTATTTTCCATAAAAGCAGACGTGGAAGATGACAGATGAAATTTCCTCTGAGTGGGAGATGGCAGTGCCCTCCCACCCACACAAACACTTACCAGGAGAACAAGAATCACTGGCCCTTGGTAGATGTAGTCAATATATTTCCCTGGCTCTTTTCCAAACCAGCACCTGTAAGAACAAACAAAACAAGTAAGAAAACAATTTGTAATGGTAAATTCACTTCTTTTAGACTGCAATGTGAAGGACACTATGGAGAGGTGTTCCTTTACTCACTGCATTGTTTGATACATATAAATAATCAGCAAGTAACTGAATTTTCTGCTGCACATCCCCTGTTTTTGGACACAGATCTGAGCCCCATTTCCCCCTCCCATCAGAACATTTGTGTTCCCTCTTTGGTTTTGGCTATTGCCTGTGTAAATATTTACAAGAAAGATGAGAACCTGCTACAAGGAGATGTCTGTGAAAGGGATTAAAGAAATATTCTGTGTAAGAGAAAAAAAACCCTGTTATCCATTGCAGTGCCCAGAGACACATTCCACAAAGTACGAGCTGTTAATTAAAGCAAATGTCTTAATTTGCATGGAAATGCTGTCTAAATAAAACACTGAATGGATAAGGAGTCACCCCATTGGCTTTGAATGAATCTGGGGACCACTGGGGACTCTGAAGTGCTCAAAATCCGTGTAGATGTGGCACTTGGGGACACGGGTTAGTGGAGGACTGGCAGTGTTGAGTGAGTGGCTCCACAATCTGAGAGACCTTTCCCAACCTCAATGACTCCATGGCCACCAGAGCCAGCAGACAGAGGAGAACCACCATTTGAAGCCACCAAATTCCTACTCCAAAATCCCCTTCCAAACTGTCTGGGACAACCCAAAAAGGGCTGGGAATTGGGCTCAGGTGAACTGAGTGACCTTGGAGCAGAGGAGAGCCTGGATGTGTCACATGTGACCCAGTGCTGCCTTGACCTCCACTGATTCCAAGTGTTTTTCTCCCTGCTGTGTTACACAGCCAAAGAACCCAGTGATCACACAGCAACCCCACTCTGACACTCACTTCATCCTCCTCACTGAGAATAATAAATCTGTTCTGTTTGTGTTGGTAAATGAACCAGAGACTGGGCTCAGGTCTGAACTCACATCATCCCATTTTCCTTGGGGTAGTTTTGGTCCAGGCCAGAAACGAACCGAGTCCAAAACTATTCCTGGGGAACAAATCTGGAGCTAGCAGGAGCCAGAGGATATTCCCAACAGTCCACAAACTGCAGCTCCCCTGATTTTGGAGGCCAAGAAGGTTTAATAATACCTTCTGTGAGTTATTCCATGCTAGTTGGAAGATGAGCCCAAGGAATTAATCCAGGCCCAGCTAATTTAGTAATGCAGACACAGCCACGGGGTCTGGATCCAGGATTCCACCAAGCAAAGACAGCTTTGCATTCACAATTCCTTCAGACTTAGATCACTGGAGCTCCAGATCCCTGAGGAAGTGGATTTTGGAGTTCAAGGGTCTGAGAGTTTTCTTCCCTGTCATGGATACCCCATAACAAGCCTATGCAGCAGAAGTTCTGCCTTCCCCATGTTTGCTTTGTNAAACACACAGCAGAGATGGTCATGATGGTGGAAATGCAGAAATAAACACACAGCAGTGATGGTCATGATGGTGGAAATGCAGAAATAAACACACAGCAGTGATGGTGATGTAGAAAATGGAGGGGACTGTGCAAGATGCAATTCCTGACTGATTATCACATCTTTCTGAATAATGTGAGTGACAGAATTGCTGTGGCTTTCATGACCCCCAAGTGGATGAGCACATATTGGAATACATCCCTAGCTTGGAACATTTTTCCTTCCTTTTCCTCTCAAAACCTTGTACAAAGGCAAACAGCACTGCAGAGGGAGGAGGAAAGAATGGCCCAAACCCAAAGAAACAGCCAAAACCCAAATCTCTTCAGTTCTTGCAGTGTTATCTGCTGTGGCCACTTCAGAGAACACCTGAAGATGTTTGGCCTTGTTTGTGTCTTATTTTCCATAAAAGCAGACGTGGAAGATGACAGATGAAATTTCCTCTGAGTGGGAGATGGCAGTGCCCTCCCACCCACACAAACACTTACCAGGAGAACAAGAATCACTGGCCCTTGGTAGATGTAGTCAATATATTTCCCTGGCTCTTTTCCAAACCAGCACCTGTAAGAACAAACAAAACAAGTAAGAAAACAATTTGTAATGGTAAATTCACTTCTTTTAGACTGCAATGTGAAGGACACTATGGAGAGGTGTTCCTTTACTCACTGCATTGTTTGATACATATAAATAATCAGCAAGTAACTGAATTTTCTGCTGCACATCCCCTGTTTTTGGACACAGATCTGAGCCCCATTTCCCCCTCCCATCAGAACATTTGTGTTCCCTCTATGGTTTTGGTTATTACCTGTGTAAATATTTTCAAGAAATATGAGAACCTACAAGAAGGAGGCAGGAGATGTCTGTGAAAGGGATTAAAGAAATATTCTGGGTAAGAAAAAAAAAACAAACCTGTTTATCCATTGCAGTGCCCAGAGACACATTCCACAAAGTAAGGGCTGTTAATTAAAGCAAATGTCTTAATTTGCATGGAAATGCTGTCTNCCTTGTTTGTGTCTTATTTTCCATAAAAGCAGACGTGGAACATGACAGATGAAATTTCCTCTGAGTGAGAGATGGCAGTGCCCTCCCACCCACACAAACACTTACCAGGAGAACAAGAATCACTGGCCCTTGGTAGATGTAGTCAATATATTTCCCTGGCTCTTTTCCAAACCAGCACCTGTAAGAACAAACAAAACAAGTAAGAAAACAATTTGTAATGGTAAATTCACTTCTTTTAGACTGCAATGTGAAGGACACTATGGAGAGGTGTTCCTTTACTCACTGCATTGTTTGATACATATAAATAATCAGCAAGTAACTGAATTTTCTGCTGCACATCCCCTGTTTTTGGACACAGATCTGAGCCCCATTTCCCCCTCCCATCAGAACATTTGTGTTCCCTCTTTGGTTTTGGCTATTGCCTGTGTAAATATTTACAAGAAAGATGAGAACCTGCTACAAGGAGATGTCTGTGAAAGGGATTAAAGAAATATTCTGTGTAAGAGAAAAAAAACCCTGTTATCCATTGCAGTGCCCAGAGACACATTCCACAAAGTACGAGCTGTTAATTAAAGCAAATGTCTTAATTTGCATGGAAATGCTGTCTAAATAAAACACTGAATGGATAAGGAGTCACCCCATTGGCTTTGAATGAATCTGGGGACCACTGGGGACTCTGAAGTGCTCAAAATCCGTGTAGATGTGGCACTTGGGGACACGGGTTAGTGGAGGACTGGCAGTGTCAAGTGAGTGGCTCCACAATTTGAGAGACCTTTCCCAACCTCAATGACTCCATGGCCACCAGAGCCAGCAGACAGAGCAGAGCCACCATCTGAAGCCACCAAATTCCTGCTCCAACATCCCCTTCCAAACTGTCTGGGACAACCCAAAAGGGGCTGGGAATTGGGCTCAGGTGAACTGAGTGACCTTGGAGCAGAGGAGAGCCTGGATGTGTCACATGTGACCCAGTGCTGCCTTGACCTCCACTGATTCCAAGTGTTTTTCTCCCTGCTGTGTTACACAGCCAAAGAACCCAGTGATCACACAGCAACCCCACTCTGACACTCACTTCATCCTCCTCACTGAGAATAATAAATCTGTTCTGTTTGTGTTGGTAAATGAACCAGAGACTGGGCTCAGGTCTGAACTCACATCATCCCATTTTCCTTGGGGTAGTTTTGGTCCAGGCCAAAAACGAACCGAGTCCAAAACTATTCCTGGGGAACAAATCTGGAGCTAGCAGGAGCCAGAGGATATTCCCAACAGTCCACAAACTGCAGCTCCCCTGATTTTGGAGGCCAAGAAGGTTTAATAATACCTTCTGTGAGTTATTCCATGCTAGTTGGAAGATGAGCCCAAGGAATTAATCCAGGCCCAGCTAATTTAGTAATGCAGACACAGCCACGGGGTCTGGATCCAGGATTCCACCAAGCAAAGACAGCTTTGCATTCACAATTCCTTCAGACTTAGATCACTGGAGCTGCAGATCCCTGAGGAAGTGGATTTTGGAGTTCAAGGGTCTGAGAGTTTTCTTCCCTGTCATGGATACCCCATAACAAGCCTATGCAGCAGAAGTTCTGCCTTCCCCATGTTTGCTTTGTGAAACAGATGATTCAGTGCCACTGGAGCCATGGAAACAAGGGTCATTCCTCAGCCAGGGAGGCCACGGAGCCACATTTGCACTTTTACAAGCAGCAAGATGTAAAAGATTGTCCTCCAAAGAGGTTGGAGTCTGTAAGACACAACTTCATGAGTCCAGGGGAGATGAACTGGGATTGGGAAAGCTCAGGTTCAGATGGGATCCTTGTGGATCACACCATGCCCTCAAAGCCTCTCTCCAAAATGTTTGCTAGAGCAGGAGGAGCTGCTTGCCCATGGCAAGGTGCTCTGAGTGGACAGGAGTGCTGGAATCAGGAACACAATTCAGAACCTCACAGTTATCTGCCTTTTCTCAGCTCAATTCCTACATCCTTTAAGTTCCAAATGAATGAGGGAGCTTTGAATGTCTTAGAAATGTGAAAGATGTCTGCTATTCCCTGGTGCACTGGCTGAAAATGAGTGTGAACTGATAATTTTGCAACTCATCTCCAAAAATTTGGGCATGAGAGCAAGACTTGGAACACTTCCTCCAGCCAAGTTATCATCCAAGAAAGATCCCCAGGGCAGCTTTAAATGAATGAAACTCTGTTTTTGAATTTTTTATTTTTTTTTATGTAGCTGGAAAGAAATGAAAAAAAAAATAATTACAAGATATGCCAGGGCATGAAACAAATTTCTCCAGAACTTGCAAGATCTACATTTGAGAGAAGGTTTTGAAGGGTATTTTTCACTGCCTGAAACTCAGAGAATAAGGGAAGCAGAGAGTTCCTGGGAAGCTGGCTGCTCTGGCAGAGGGACTAATATGAAGCAGACTGAGGCATGTGGCAGAACTTAGTGAGCTAGAAAAAGTCAGCAAAGAATTTGGAACTGAGCTGGAAGAGCACAAATGAGGTTCCAGGGCAAAGGCTACTTGTTGCTCTTTGGAATTTAAATGTTGCTTAGCTGGAAGAGCAAAACACTGAAATTTATTATCTGAAGTCCAGCATTAGAGCAAGGTTGTGCTGAGTGAAGAATTAATGTGGATTTATTTCCACACTGAGTAAACAAGGCTGTGGCCAAAGACAGACTCTGCAGCCACAGGGTTCTCCAGGGGAGTTGGTGCTCCAAGGTTCCCTTTGTAGGTAGTGGAGAAAAAAACCCCCAAAAACCCCAACAGCTTTTTTAGGTCTGTGTTCATCTCATTAGGTTATAAACAGATCTGTTACATTGTAATCTAAATATTTCTAATTAAATCTGGTGAGTAACACCAAGAGGAGACAGTTATTTGCCACAAACATTACAAATGTCTGCAATTGATTAGCAATATTTCATATTTAGAGTCTTTACTGCTCCAGCCAGGACTTTTAGCTAAGGGACTGCAAACTGTTCTGCCAATCATCTGAACTCTGACTTTAAATCCAACATTTTATTGCTCCTGCAATAAAATAATTTCTTTAAAACCAAAAAGAGAAACTTAAATTGCTGTCAATTATTTGGTGCATCTGTGTGAAATAAAAGTCATTTAACTACCTTTTATTCTTCTTTTACCTCTGGAAGCATAAATAAACACCCCCTGAATATTGAAGAGGACAATTTAGGGAGACAGTTGTGATAAGAGTCATATGTAAAACAGATTTCTGTTGAATAGCACTACTTAATATTCTTCAGGGTTCTCTGACACTTCTTTATATAACCAAATTCACTACTGGTTTTGTCACTATTAATCAGACCTCACTAATGTTCTTCCTCTTAACAAATGTCCATCAATGAAATCACTGCAATAACTCTTAATAATTTGTGTGTGCTTTTTAAAATTGAGATTTTACAGCACTTTTATTTTCCAGAGGTGCCATATTTTGTTAAAGAACTGATAAACCCCAGACAGGATATTTGCCACAATTACAGCTGCCTCACTGTGCACAAAATGATCTCTATTAAATACAAAGCTTAAAAAGTTATGAAGATGGTTGAAGCATTTTCTTAACATTCTTCCTTACTTGGAGCTTTTAAACCACAATGAGCTACACAAACTGAACCTCCAAACAACTTCAGTGGATGGGGAAAGAGGAACTTCCCAGTTCTCCTGAATTTTGGGCAGTCCCAAGCAGCCTTGGAAGCTGCAGACAAGTCCATGTTTGCTGTCTGTGTCCAGCTGACTGGGTCTGACCTCCTGGGAGCAGCTCCTGAGTCCCCCAGAGCTCAGGACAAATGGACAAAAACTCTGGCAAGGAGCAAAGTCAGGACCCTGGATTTTAGGAGAGGAACTTCCAGCTGTTTGAAGAATCAGTGGATGAGATCTCCCAGGGATCCTGTCCTCAGGGACAGGGGAACTGATCAGACCTGGCAGCTCTTTAGGGACATTTTTCTTTGGGAACAAGAGCTCTCCAATGCCACGTGTAAGAAATCAGGCAGCACAGGCAGGGACTGGGCATGGCTGAGCAAGGACCAGCTCCTCAAAGTGAGGAGGAAGGAAATGCACAGCCAGTGGGAGCAGGAATGTGTGACCTGGGATATGGTTTGTGTTGTGCTCTCTCTTCTTTTTGCCAGAGTCAGGATTAAATACACAAGATGGAATTTCTTGTTCAGACTCAGATGTGTATTAATTCTTATCTCTATCACAGTCTCACAAACTGTGAGTTCTACAGCACTTCAAGCTAAGAATCTAAAAATGAAGCCACATCTCTCTCTCTAGAGAGAGAAACTTTTGTAAGGTTTAAGGATAAACTGTCAAATTAAGAAATCACACCTAAATTATTTTTACTTTTAACCCAATAACCAACCACCCCTGGCCCACAATGCAGATTTTCCTATCGAATTCCAAAATACCACCCAGAGCCATGGAGAAGAAGGTGAAAAAGAAGGTGAGAAAGAAGGACAAGCCACCACCCTAAAATCTCCATCTTGCTTTATATCTATTACTGTATTCCAAACCCTTAAACTCTAAGTTTTCCACCCTGTGATATCACACACTTCTATTCAAACTCCACACCCATAATCCCAGTTCTATCATTCAATTTTGGAAGCCTCTCCCACAGCCTCAGGTCAAATTCAGGGTTTTCTTGTGGGTCAGTGTCTGACATCACAGAGAGTCTAAAATTCTCAGTGACCAGGGTTCCAACAGTTTGGATGTGTATTCATTTCCTGATTTCTTTAGAGAGCCACACAAACACAAATATTGACATCACTTACTGTTCATTTTCATAATACAGCTTGCCAATGGCCCAGGCAATGATGATTGGACAGGGAATACCTGCAGGAACAAAAATAAAATTAGGAGTTAATCATGGATGATGGATGTGTCCATGGTACCAAAGTAAATTCAGATTTGTGTGATGAGAGTCTGAGCTAATGAATGGGAGACTCTAAATAACAGTGGTCCTATCCTGGTCTGCTTGAGACATCACAACTGCTAAGATATTTTAATTTAAAAATGAAAAAAGATCATCTCAACAAAACTTCAGTACCAGTAAGGGAAGGTAATAAAAATATTATATAAACACATACATAAATATCTATATTTCCATAGAAGTGACCAGAAGAATTCTGGCTGACTTAAAGGTAGTTTTGGTCCTTTTTCATCTTCCTGCAGCTGATTCAGCAGAGTCTTACTTTGATACAGTACTTGGAAGGGGGTGTTTGGGTTTTTATTTCCCAGGCTCCAAGATTGTAAACATACTGGGATCTCTAGATGAAGCACAATTTCAAAACTTCAACATTGTTTTTAAATTCAGTGTTCCTTAGGAAACAGGATTGTGAGAAAGAATAGCTTGATATCCTGCAATATCAGAATTTTTGGGTTTTTTCCTCTTTCTAAAGGATCCAGCTACTTTTAACTTTCCCCACATTCCAGGGAGGAATGGACAGAGAAAATGGAGCAATTTCCTCTCTCCTGAAGGAAAACATTTTACTTTTCCTTGTTAAGTGAAGAACAGGGATTTGAGAATAAGACTGGTAAATAGATGTGTATGAGGAGGCAGAGCAGAGGCAGAATGTACCCAAAAGGTGGCTGGAAAGGTTTATTCTGCTCACAGCACTCCTGCATTAGTAATGAGACACCCAGAGGATTCTGACAGAGGTAGGGAGCAAAAACACCAGGGATCAAACCACTCTGTAAGCAGCTGATTTTCCAGTTTGCTGAGAGAATTGAAAACTACTGGGGAAAAAAACTGAATCAACTCCCCAAATAAACATTTCCTTTCTACTACAACTCCTCCTTCCTCCCATTTGATTTTGGATTGAATGACATATTTTTGTTTCTGAATTCAGAACTGCAATCCAATTACTCCTGCAGAGAGGGAGAGGCACTTCTGAACAAAATGTCATTCTGCTTTCACACAATGTTGGTGACTTTTTTCCACCTTTCTTCCTTCAGCAGGAAAGAACTGCTAGATCCACTAGTTCTGTTTGACCTCAGATTTTCATTCAAGTGAACAAACTGCCTGCATGGGGTTTGTCCTGCCCAACATCTCCTGGCAGAGTTCAGACCATGGAGATGTTAATTGGGAAGCACCTCTGAAGGTGTTTGCTCCAATTTCCTGCTCTGAGCAGAGCTATCAGTGCTCACCCACCTCAGCCAGGGCTTAGCCTGGCTGAATGTTTAATAACCCCAAGATCAGAGGTTTGACAGCCTTCAAGTCACAATTTTCAGTGTTCCATCATCTCCTGGTACATCTTCTGTTGAAATCTCTGCAGTTTATGGATATTGTCCCTTTTTTAAACATCTGCTATCACCAAGCAGAATTTGGCTCCATCATCTTTGTAATTATCTTTCAAATCACTCATGATACCAAATGGATCCCTCCTCATCTTCCTCTTTGCCAGATTAAAGAAGCTCAGCTCCTTCAGCCTCACACCTCATGTCCTTTAGATCCCTGATCACATTTTCAATCTCCAGTTTTCCCACATCCCTTTCTGGCCTCAGAGACCAGACCTGACCACAGCATCCCAAAGGCAGCTTTGCCACAGCTGAGTCTCTGAGAAGCCCCAAGGACAGCACAAAGCTGATGTGTGACTCCTTGCTAAAGGCTGCTCTCCAGGAACAAATCCCTCAGCAGCTGTAGGGCTGGACTGGCAGAAAATGAGGCTCTTTTTCAAGTCAGCTCCTCTTTTAGAAGTGTCTGTTCAGAGTGAGTGGTCCAAATTTCACCCCAGGGGTATTTATAATATTTATTCTTGCCTCTCTTTGTCTTTACCACTTGAATGCCAGGCACCACAGAACACCATTTTAACCACAGAGGTCACTTACACCATCCTATGAAGAGAAAGACCCATTTCCTCAGCTTGTCTGTGGAGTAGGTCATCACAATAGCAGTGTGTAAGTAGCAGCCTTCCACAAACATCCAGAAGAAGTTGGTCACCACAAAATAATTGTAGACAGTGGTAATACATCGACACCAGGGCTGGGAAGGGAGCAGAAAAGAGTATTTTATAAAATCATGGTGAGAACATTGAGAAGATTCTGTATGCTGTTATTGCCTTAAAAAA
>VWYE01006605.1:0-19419 GCA_013398995.1 Alaudala cheleensis
GACACCTGGTAGTAAAGAAGGAGTAGCCTTTCCAGTAATTTGGGATGTCAGAATTTACCCGAGTGCTGTTCGTGAGTGTAATATTGAGAGAAATGGGGCTGTTCAGCCTGGAGAAGGGAATATTCCAGAGAGACTTTCCAGGACCTTGCAGGGCCTAAAAAGGTTCCAGGAGAGCTGGAGAGGGACTTTGAACAAGGCATGGAGGGACAGACAGGACAATGGGGAATGGCTTCCCACTGCCAGGGGACAGGGTTAGATGGTATGTAGGGAAGGAATTCTTTATTTGTGAAGGTGGGGAGGCCCTGGAANTGTTTGTGAGGGTGGGGAATGGATTTCCCAGAGAAGCTGTGGCTGCCCCTGGATCCCTGGAAGTGTCCAAAGCAAGTTTGGATGGGGCTTGGATCAGTCTGGGACAGTGGAAGGTGTCCCTGCCCAAGGCAGGATCTGTAAGTAGATGATCTCTGATGTCTCTCCAACCTGACCCAATCTGGGATTCTGTGAATATCCTCATGGAACCCAGGTCACCACATTCCATTCTCTCCACATCTCCACCTCTCCCTGCTGGGGAAGTGACCATCCCTTCTGCCTGCAAGCAGGATGGAAAGGGTTCCTTTTTCAGTAGCTAATTCCCATCAAGAGAAGGTTTCAATGTGTCACTTGTGCCTGCAAGTCGAACATGCAAACAGCCCACAGATCACCCAAACAGCTTTTAGCTGCAGCTCTGCTTCCTTCCTCCCCTGCTCAATTTATGCCAGAGCAATATTCTGCGATGTATTTCAGTATCTGGCAGCACAGAAGATTGATGCAGATCAGCCTTCTCAGCTTCCCCCATCACCAGCTTGGCAGTGACAGCCAAAGAGAAGAGCCTTTCGCAGCGCTGAATGAAGAATAAATCTATACAAATTTAATTAACCTCTGCAGAGCTTATTGAATCCTCACCAAGTTTAGTCACAGTTCTGTAAGTTTGGAAGTGCTTGGCATGTTTTTGACTCTTGTGCAGTAGTTTGAACTGGTTATATATGCAACCCAAATTTATGAAATGAAATTAATAGTTGCTTTTATTGGGGTTTAGTGGTGTAGGAATTGCCACATATACAAGCAAAAAACACTTCTGCTATAAATAGAGCTTTTATTAATTTTTTTGGATTGCAGATAACTGAAAAAGAAGAAAGCCAAAACCGAGGAAGGTGACATGAATCAATGGATGGAAACAAAACAGCAACATTCTTTATTTTCCTCTGACTGGGCTTAACATGGCTGGTGCTTTTTGGGTCCCAAAGATGTCAGAGTGAGTTATATCAGCTCATTTTGTGAGAGTGGATTGAAAATGAGCTGTCTGGATTAATCCACCCCTCCTCCTCCATTTCAGGAGGATTGAGTTAAAAACTTTATTCCAGCACTGAGGACCCCCTCAGTTTTACCTTTGTTATTTATTGCTGCTCAAGGCTGTCACTCCCCCACCTCGGGGTCACTGACCAAGGCCCCACTGCACACAGCAGGGGTGGGCAGGAGGGGTTTTGGCGTTGAAAGATTGGCTCTGAGAATTGAAGGAGGGAATTGTGTCGGAGGGAAGTCTGAGGACGGAACCAAACCCGGCTGGAATTGGCAGCAAGGATTTGCTGAGCTGCTGGAGGGAGGTCAGGAGGCAACTCCTTGCAGTAAGGACACACAGATAAGGCACAAATAGCCAAAACCTTCTTTTCACACACATTCTGACCCCCTTGCCCAAGGTCTAAGTGAAATACAACTGCTTCTGCTGCATTGCTGACAATTTCTGACAAAGTGGAAAGGAGTTCTTGGACCTGCTTTTCTTCCTTTGCAGTTAAATCCTCGTCCAGGTGTTTTTGTCCTTTCCTAGAAGCCCACAGGAAGACTCTTCTCCTGTCCTGCCATGCTGACTTAGTTTCTTAGAGTCACACTGATGCCTCAAGTTTTAGCTTTGATGTTTTTCAGACTCTGTGCTGCCTCAGGTGTAGTTCTGAGCCTCACATTCAGTGTCAGTGAGCTCTGCACAGAGCAGGGACACAAAACAAATCCTTTCCCTGCTGAAGACCAAGGATAATGTTACGAGTTTTCAGGCCCAAAAACATAAACAAAAGTGGCCTGAAGAGAGAAAAAAAAAAGGTTGAGACCTCACAACCTGGAGCTGTAATTGGACAATTAAACCCCAATGTGCAAATGGACCAAAACTTATAAAAGTGTGAGACCTCATGACATGGGTCCATTTTGTGACCATTTTGGGTCCACCTTGGGTGCAGCCCTGGCCAGGCTCTTGTCCTGCCCAAGGTGTATCCCAGAACCTTTCAATAAATACCTACTTTATTCTCCAGCTCTGTCCAGTCTCTGCTCCAGGTCATCCCACAGCAAAACACAAAGCTTTAAAGAAATCTCATGAAAAAGCCAGGTGTGACAAAGAGCCAGAACTTTAAACAGGATCTCAGGTGAATGCTTAGTCTGGTGTTGTCCCTTGGTCCCAGCCCAAATTCTGGCTTTAATGCCAAGAAGAGGGATTTCCAGGGAATAACAGTGCAGGAACCACAGAGGGATCTGTCAGTCATTGCCCATCCACTGTTGCCATCCCAAGGGGAAAAACAAGGTTCTTTTCCATGAAAAACCTGGGTAACACAGTTGTCACCTCCCTCCTCAGGAGTTTAAGGGAACAAAGTGTTTATACTTTTGAAGGTGGTCTGGGTGGACAAACCCCTGAATGAAAAATCCAACCCTGAGGGTCTCATTCCCAGTTTCTGGGTCTGCTACAAACCTGCCTCATCTGCCTCTCCACTCTCATTGTGGATCTCTCTCAAACAATGTATTTATCTCTTCATCCTGTTGCTTTTCTGCAGACATTTTTGCCTCTCTTACTGATTTATTTGAATAAGATTTAAAGAGTAGAATAAGAATATATAAAAGATGCATGGTTTTATTTTCCCGTTTTCACCATTAAAAATACCACTTATTTTATCTTTTAAATGAATTCCCCTTTTTTTAACCTTCCAGTACCTGAAAGGAGCCTACAAGAAAACTGGAGGAAGACTTTATATAAGGGAATGGGGTGACAGGACACCAGGGAATGACTGCAAATGGAAAGAGAGTTGATTTAGATGGGATATTGGGAAGGAATTGTTCCCTGTGAGGGAGGTGAGGCCCTGGCACAGGGTGCCCAGAGAAGCTGTGGCTGCCCCTGGATCCCTGGAAGTGTCCAAGGCCAGGTTGGACAGGGCTTGGAGCACCCTGGGACAGTGAAAGATGTCCCTGCCCATGGCAGGGGATGAAACAAGATGATCTCTGAGGTCCTTTCCAGCCAAAACCATTCCCTATTTCTGTATTTCCGTGCTTTTTGCAAAGATTCACCATAACTTTACTATTTTGGAAAATCAAATATAAAGCATATTATTTTGCCATTCATGAACTCACTTGTTTTCTCCGAGACGTGGGATGTAAGCTCAGAATATCTTAAAGCCCTTGTAAATCTCCAGAGTAAATGTCATGGCCAAAAAGTTCATTTCTTTGCCACGCTGTGACTTTCTTCTGTACAGTAAAAGGTCAAAATGTGCAGCAGATTTACTGAGGCCAGGACAATACCCTCATAAATTCTGCCTCCTTCCTGTAAAGGGACAGATGCTTGCCTTATTCTTCTGTTTTTCACACCTCCATTAAAAAAAAATATAAATGTACTAAAAGACAGGCAGACTTCATGTCCCCTAATTAATAAAATCCTTAGAAATAGAAACAAAACCAACCCTGCAACCCTTTGAAAGGGAAGCACTTTGCTGCACGTTTGTCTTGCTGCAGAGAAGAAGAAATGTGATAAATAATGATGACATGATGCTCTGTGTGGAAAGTGCTCAGATGTTGTGGAGATGATCTTGACACTGATATAAAAGACTCCAAGGCAGAGGAAAAGTGATCTTGGACTAGTCCCAAAATTTCAAATCTACTTGTGAAGCGCATGATAACACTTTCCCCTCCACTTCTAACTTTAAAATACTGATTTCTGGAGCTGCTGCTCACATCACCCAGCATTTTCTCTTCTCTGTCTAATCAGAAACAGAAGACTTCCAGTGCTGAAATATCTCCTTTCAGATCATCAGCTGGCAGGAGCCATCCATTGTCCATTACACACCTCTTTGCACCAGCTGAGCTTCTGACCACAGATGTTTTCCTGCCCGTGGGTAGGAAATGAGCAGCCAAGTGGAACAATAAGAGCTCTCTATTAATTATTCATGAGAAGAAGAAAGAAAAAAAAAAAAATCTACACTGTGCTATTCACAGAATGTCTTAAATTTTTGGATACCTCGATGGCACAGGGAGGCAGGGCTGTCCACACTGCTCCTGGTGAGGGGAAACAGAGTCAGCACAGCTCAGAGCCTTTGGGGACTCATTTTTCATTCCATGTGTGCACTCCTGTGCTTTGCTCACCCTCAGTCCAGCTGGAAAGGATGTGGAGAGAGGAGAAATCTAATGTTTGAAAACCCTTTTAAATGTAGAAGAAGCTAAACCAGTGTTTTCTGTAATTGGAGGACAACAATTGTGACAGGTTATATGTCATAATTTGGGACTGAGAGGAAAATGCTGGGCCTGCAGTGGAGGTGGAGATCTCTGTTTTGCTATGACAAAATTCCTCTACTTGCTTATAAACTCTGTGTATTATTAAATACTTGGTTTTCAGCTTGCATGGAAACACTATTGCTCGTGCTGCTTCCAAAGGAAACAAGATGTCAGGCAAGAAAAATTCCTTGTTTAGGCCAAATGGAGAAAAAAAGCCCAAAAAACTTTACGTGAATTTGTGTAAAATAACACAGTGGCTGCTTGAAGCCAGGCAGAGATTTCAACAGTCAGAAGGAACTGGGAGGGAAAAAAACACTAAAGGTTAAAGTGCAGGTGAGGAGGGCGTGAAAATGCGATTTATCACCTGCTTATGAGCTTTTTTATATGAATATCAACACCAGGTGGGGTTTTTTTGCATATATTCCTCATCTTTTCCAGCAAAACCTCATCAGCCTTCAGAGCAGCTCAATGCACCAGGACACAGGACACTGGCACTTCCCAGTCTATCAGATATGTGCACTCACATTTTAAAATAATGGTCATTACTCTGGGCTGTTGTGCAATTAGCTCTGAATGGATCTTTTAGAATTCCACTTTCAGCAGTGCCAGGAAATGAGGAATGTGCCATCCAGTCACAGGAAGGGCTGGGGAAAGGCAAAATGTGCATTTAGCTCCGAGGGGGCACTGAATGCTCCCAGCCCTTGTGAGCAATACCATGAGATTAACTCACTGCAGGCTGCCAAGGGCTCGTCAGTGCAGGATGTTTAATTATATAGATCTTATGTTATAATTACACCTCGTTTGTAGCTCGGCTCGTGCCATTGTCAAGGCATGCTAATAATTGCCATTTCCAGATAAACCATAACCAAACACAAAATACCTATTAGGATGATTATCTTTGTGAGTAGAAAAGAATTAAGCCCAAATTAGTTAGGTTTTTTTTTTTTAAAGGCAGCTAATTATTTAATACACTTCTGCTTTACTTTACCAGGGTTTTGCTGAGGATAAACATATTTTCTATCCTGGCTCTTGGCCAACAAAAGGAAGGAGATGGAGGGTAAAGGGGGAGAGAGCCTTGGTCATTGATTTGTAGCCTTTATTGCATAAAGGTATAATAATTACCTATCCCTTTGTTCTGCATTCCTCAGGTAGGACAAATGATCATTCCTAAGGAACAGGATTGCCACACCTGGTGACACAGATCCAGTCTAACCACTGCTGTTAGCTGGCTCTCATTAATAATTACAAGATTTCTATCCAAGCCTTGTTTAATTTAATTTTCCATGTGTTGGAACTTCTCCCAATTTCCTTTTGTTACTCAAAGAGCCAAAACTCGAGATTTATAGGTTGCTTTCCAGTGCTTCTTAGTCACTTTTTAATGAAGAAAGTCACTTTTACTCTTAGATCCTTTATTTAGGAATGCAGTGTTTATTTTCCATTCCTCATGTAAGGGGTGGGGAGAGGCTGATCCTTAGCTCAGGTGCTCTGCCCTGCTGCTCTGTGACCTCTGGAAACAGTCTTAGTAGAAAATGAAATTAAAATTTCCATTTTAAAAGTGGAATACTATTAGTCAATACTGTTGGTTTTTGTTTTTTTTTTTTAATAGCATGGAGGCCCTTCAGGTATGTTAGGTCTTTTGTAAAGGCACTGAGACTTATCATCTCCTCAGTGAAAGTTACTAAAACATTCAATTTTTCTTGGGTTTTTGATTAGTAGGAATTGCACTGGTTGGCACCAGTGATCCTTTTCAGGCTGGAATTCTCATCAGGAAGTCTCTCATACCTGTTCAAATGCTACTGAGGGAGTAAAATAGAAGCACTGAGGTCACATCTGTTCTGCACACGGAGAGGAATGGGTGGGAGCTCCAAGGGAATGGGGATGAAAAGGGATATGTCAGTATTGTGGTCACCACAATCAAAAAAACAAAACAAAAACNGGAGCCCTTCAGGTATATTAGGTCTTAAGTAAAGGCACAGACACTCATCAGGTCCTCAAATAAAAACATTCAATTTTTCCTGGGTTTTTGCTTGTTAGGAATTGCACTGGTTGGCACCAGTGTAGGCCTGATCCTTTTCTGGCTGGAATTCTCATCAGGAAGTCTCTCATACCTGTTCAAATGCCACTGAGGGAGTAAAATAGAAGCACTGAGGTCACATCTGTTCTGCACACGGGGAGGAATGGGTGGGAGCTCCAAGGGAATGGGAATGAAGAGGAATTTGTCAGTATTGNGAATGGGGATGAAAAGGGATATGTCAGTATTGTGGTCACCACAATCAAAAAAACAAAACAAAAACAAAACAAAACAAAAAACCAAACCAAAACAAAACAAAACCCAAAAAAACCCCCCAAAAATCCCAAAAAAAAACCCAAAAAAACCAAACCAAACCAAAAAGAACAAAAAACCCCAAAAAACCAAAAAAACAAACCCCCTCAAAAACCCCCTGACCATGTGTGGGTTTATCTAAGCCATGTCCTTACAGAAGGGTCATGGATGGAGAAGTGGCAATGAGGAGCAGCAGTGGCTTCATCACTGGAGTTTTTGGGGACGATTTGCTGCCTAATTTTTTAAAGGTAGCAACGTGCAGCTCCTCTGCTTGTCTGGAGTTCTTCCACTGGTCAGATGGTGGCTGGAAACCAGCAGTGCTGAGTGACTGGGACCAGCAGCTCAACACTGTGATGGGACAAGGGAGAGCTTGAGGCATTGAGAGGTCATTGTGGGGTTTGATATATGGAATATAAATGGGAACTCGGCCACAGCAGGTGTAACATGGGACAGAAGAATGAGGAATTGTGCCCGAGGTTTATTTTTATTGGAATCTCTCTATTTGCTTATTTAGCAGAATTTTGGACATGAAGGAATAAGCTCAGCTCTATAGAAATGTTGGGAGACCCAAGTGAGTGGGGGTGGTAGGAGAGGGAGGGCTCTCAGACTTGGTCAAACCCATCCCTGTGGTATTTGTCCCCTCCTTGGCACTCTGTAAAAGCACACTCAGGTTTTCCCTCAGGAAAAGTTCCCTAAATTTAGGCCCCAAACTCATAGAAATGAAGATGTAACTGAGATTTGCGGAGCCTCTTGTCCTTTAACAATCAGATTTGATGATCTTAAAGGTCTTTTCCAGCCTTAATGATCCTGTGAATCCACGATGCTGCAGCCACATGAGAACAGGGCAGCTCTTGTGTCCCACATCTTGGGGTGCCTTTGCTCTCCTCCCCTGAGCTCCTGCAATATCAAAACCTTTTTTGCCAGGAAGCAAAATATCAGGAAGTGACAGAGCAGGACAAACCCTCAGGAGAGCAGCAGGATAAATTTGGGGGCAGCATGGGCCTGCTTTGCCAACAAACAGCCACTTTTTATGAGACAGCCCTATTAAATAATGATGACTCACTCTCCAGACAGTAATTTATTTATATGCCTTCTTTAATGTTTTGCAAATCACTGCTTTAAAAAAAAATAAAAAATGTCCAGCTGGAAGACAGTGTGACTTGGGAGGCAGGGAATCATCTTGATAGAGAATCAGATTAAATAAAAATGACATGGAATTTGACAGAGAGGCCACGTGGTTGGAAATAAAAAACATAACCCTCCCCCAAGCAGAAATGCAGCCTCATTGCTGGGACTGGTTGCTGTAGCTTGAGAGGCCAAGTTTTTTACTGGATCCAGTGAGACAAAAACACTGGAGAAGACAGGAAGAGGAAAGGAGATGTTGGCTGATATTTAGTGACAGCATTTCTTCCAGTCTGAAACATTGATGAGCTTACATGCTTTTCAAGCCAGAAGGGACTACTCTGATATCATAGTCTGAATTTAAAAACATAAAAGGAAATGCTATGCCTTGTAAGGACAGACCAGTAGAACCAGTAAGAGACAGAAGATATTTTTAAATTATAATTAATATTGGAGAAATGGGTCTGTGGACACACAGAAAATCGGCGTATCCACCACAGGGGAGGTTTCAGTGCAGGCTGTAGGTGTGACAGCCTGGGTTTGGGATCTGGACTGGCAGAAAGGTAAGGGCAAGTGGAAGAGACAAGGCTAATTTGATTTCTAATTCTGCCACCAAGGGTCTCCCATGCCTGTGTGCCTTGAATCCCCCAGGAGAGTGTGGAGGGCAATGCCCTCCTCGAAAGGTCCATTCATGGTACAGACTGCTTTGTAGAGGGCCAAAATGGGGATTGCCACAGGTCTGACTCAGTTTTAAGGATCATGGAACTGAGTTTTAAACATATTAATGGTGCATTTAAAAATCCCCCATTAGCTGGAATGAATACCTAAAGCATTTTAGTGATGCTCTCTGCCACAGTCCCAGGCAGCTCCCCCATTGCCCTCATGCCTGTGGCTCCCTGGAGGTTCCTGCAGTGGCTGTGCAGCCTGGAACAGCTCAGCTCCTCTTGGCATTTTGCTCTGAGATGATCATGAACTGAAACAGAACCTGGGCTCTTGGACACTCCTTCCACATCTGCCTGAATCTGTGCCTGGGTGCTCAGCCTGTATTCTTGAGCTGCTCTCACTTTAAGCTGGTGCTTAAAGCCCACACAGGAGTTTCATTGTGTGCTGGACAGCAGGAATTTGGCCAACTCCCTCAGAATCACAAGCTCATTTAGATTGGAAAATACTTTGAAGATCATAGAGTCCAATTTTTCACCCAGCACTGCCAAAGCCACCACTGACCCATGTCCCCAACATGCACATGGCTTTTAAATCCTGCCAGGGATGGGGATTCCAGCACTGCCCTGGGCAGCTGTGCCAGGGCTGGACAACCCTTTCTGTGAAGAAATTTCCCCAAATATCCAATCTAAACCTCCCCTGGCACAGCTTGAGGCCACGTCCTGTTGCTTGTTCCTTGGGAGAAGACACACCTTGCTGTGATCTCCTGGCAGGGACTTGTGCAGAGCCATGAGGTGCTGCTCCCTGAGCCTCCTTTTCTCCAGGCTGAGCCCCTTTCCCAGCTCCCTCAGCTCCTCCCCATCCTCTTTAGAGGATAAATTACAGCTGTGACAGCCTGGCCAAACACCAGGACAGTCTCTTACCCCTCTTTGGAGGGAGCAGATGCTTCACTGCAGATTTAAATAGAGCCAAGGCCGTGCCTGGGGGTGTGGTGCAGGCAGCCCCAGCCTCCCCTGCCAGAGCTCTCAGCTGGCTGGATGTGAGCCAGCTGCTCTCAGGAAACCAGAGAGCTCCCAGGCCATGCATGGCTGTTCTCCTGCAGCAGCACTGATGCACTGATGTGGTTATGCAACTCCTGGTGGGAGCAGTGAGAGGAGCTCAGGTCCTGGAGCGTGTTGGCATCGTCACAATTTCTCCTCCAATGTTCACATACTGATGTTTCCCTTCGTTTGGGGTTGCCAGAAAGCTCCTGAGGTGCTTCAGTCTGAGAAAACTGAACCCCTGTGTTTTATCCCCCTCCCAGCCACCAACACTGAAATCCCTCTTGCCTTGGTTCACATTCTCTGCATGTTCATTTTTTTAGGGGTATCCTGAGCTCCTCTGAAGATTCAGAGGCCCTTTCATGGGAAGCCAAATGCAAATGGAAAGAATGACTTATTATTAACAGAACTCTCCTAATTCCAGGACAGTAAAGGAGCACAGACTGCTGTAATTTCCACAAATTAATATTTCCCACGTACTTTCAGTTGTTGGGGTAACACATCAGTTAAAAAACAATTTTTGAGAAATCCAAAGGCACAAAATCAATTGATGCTCTGGATCTGAGCCACAACCTGCTTCCAGGTGAGCACCTTGTCCATGGGTAAGTGGCTGTCCTTGATGGAAATCATTGCCTGTCTTTGCCTTTGTAAAACTTGCCACCTCATCTTAGGAAGCTGAGTGGTTTTAGGTGTAAAATGAATGCACCTCTGGAATTAGCTAGTGCTCTCCATTGGCTATAGAAAGGGCTTGGCTTTCACTAAACACCTGCCCTAAGTATCTGTGAAGTGACTTTGAGCTTTAGATTTTGGCAGGCATTGGTGACTTGTGCTGCTGGACACAGGTGTGACACAATGCTCTGATGTGCCACTGAATTCAGGCTTTTTTTGTTACCATGGACATTCAATTAAATACTGTTTCTTGCAAAAATAATTCACCTCAAAATCAGAAGGAAATCAGTGGCCAAAGATCTTCTCACATCAGTTCTTGGTTCCTGTGACTCTAAACCTGTGGTTATTGGTGCTGAGTTTTTGCTGTGAATTTCAGTGACAGAGAAGCATCCACTGTGGAAAATGCTGTGTAAAACCTCTTTTACACATGGGTTAAGCCAGAATCTCTGCCAGGTCTGTGTTTCTTCCATGCAGTGATCTGTCCCAGACTTCACCATAACTCGATTTATGCTGCATTTCTTCTTAATGTTCCCATCAGCAATTCACATCAGCTGCAAAGTGTTCCATCAATAAATCCTCACCCCAACTCCTGATTTATTAAGTAGAGAAACCTCTGGATTAGGGACTCAGATGTCCGTTTCAGCAGGGCAGGATGTGGAGGCACAGCCCCACAAGGAAGGGCCTCACGCCCTGCAGCTGGTGGTGGGATTCCCCAGGGACATCTGGGACAATGCTGGTGACATTGGGAAGTGCCTGGATGGAGCTGGGGGTGTGTGGAGGGGCTGGCTCCTGCCAGCTGCCTTCCTGTGCAAATCCACACACCCAGAACCACACGGGACCCAAAAACCTGTGACCTCTCAAGGTGCAATCCAGTCACTCTCATTGTGATCACTGCTCCAGGTGCTGTTATCCTCAATTTGCCTGCTTTCCTGCCTGTTCCTATCTTTTTATTTTTCTCCCTGCTGTTCTCCTCTGTGCTGGGATGTCTGTGGAGAGCGTTCAGTTCCACTCAGCTGTGATTTCAGGGAAATCCTTCCTGACGTGCAGAAGCAGTGAGTTTGGGGATTTTGTTCCCTGTCCCTTTTCTGATTCCCATTTCCTTGCACACTGCTCTCTTGGCTGTACTCAGGCTTGGCCCCTCAAGAGACAGGAAGGAACATTGCCTTGGTCTCCAGACACTTTGCAATGTCACAAGCTCTTGGTGCAACACATTTAAAATTGAACAGTAAGAAAAATGAGGATGTGAGTGGAGGGTGGGCTGTGCAACACAGCAACGAGTTCTGGTGATTTTCCATCTTAAATATGAGCTTCAGCATAATTTAATTATTACTTTCCTATTCTCTCCCCTTAGCTCCAGGCTTCATATCAACATCACAGCACCATTCAATTCCTGCTTGCTGAGACATTGCTTTCATTTGGGGTCAGAGTCAGGAATTCAGTGGATTTACTCCTGTGTAAGACCACAGTGAAGAGGGAATTGCAGTTCTTCAGCCTTGGCTCCTTTTCCTAGGCTCTCTTCTAGATTTTTTCTCAAGAAACTTGCACTTCACAGAGGAGTAACACAAAGTAACTTACACTTACACTCCACTTACAGAAGGGTCTGATGGAGATCTGCTAATGTGTTCATGGTATATGTCTTAAAATTTAAATAAATTATGTAGATTAAAAAAAAAGGCTCATTGATAAATTAAATTATCTCTTCCACTGGAATGAGCTGTTTTTAAAAAGTAGAAAAAGACCTGAGTTATAAAAATCACAGCATGTCAGCACAGACTGCTGCTGTTGAGAAGGTGTTCTTGACCTGATATTGATAATTGCTGCAACATTCAGTAGAAATTTATCTTCCCTTCCTCAAGCAAATTAAAGTATTATTTTCATCTACATCCATGGAATTAGTTGGATTTCTTTATTTTATTTTGATAGATATTTTTTCACTGTTCTTAGCCCTGTTTAAACAAAGCCTAATAAAACCCTGAATAGCTGTAAATTCTTTAATTTATCAGGTTACTTACTCTCTTTCTGTTCCTGCCTTCAGCTTCAGCTTCCTCATAATCTACCTGGAGTCTTCTGTGTGCAAAACTTGATTTAAAAATATGCAATTCCAGACAGAAGGATTATGACACTTTTATCCCTCATTTTACCAGTCCAGCCCTCATCCTCAGCACAGTGACATCTCCAGCATTTAGAAAGGGT
Organism: Alaudala cheleensis; assembly: GCA_013398995.1. Taxonomy (NCBI): domain Eukaryota; kingdom Metazoa; phylum Chordata; class Aves; order Passeriformes; family Alaudidae; genus Alaudala; species Alaudala cheleensis. The sequence goes on from VWYE01006605.1 coordinate 12,556, forward strand.
CTTTTCCTGAGTAGTTTTGGTTTTGTATTCTCAGTTTTAATTTAACTGAGAGGACAGAAAGGACACAAAACTCTATGGAAAAACAGAAAACAAGCTAATTTCCAATATTTCACAAACCATTTTGTCTTGTGAGGAAAAAAATTATAACTTGGTTTGATTGGGAAATAAGACAGAAGTCTCAGCAGGTTTATGTTGCTGTGATAATCTGAAGCTACTGAGCAGTGTGGGATGTGTCTCCCATTGCCAACCAACACATTTTTGGCAAATCACAGAACCCTTAAGGTTGGAAAAGACCTTCAAGGTCATCAAGTCCAACCTTTGACCAAGTACCACCCCTCCCAGTAAACCATGTTGTGAAGGGTCACACCCAGTTACATTTTAAACACCCCCAGGGATGGTGACTCCACCACTGCCCTGGGCAGCCTGTGTCAGTGCTTGACCACTCTTTCAGTGAAGAAAATTTTTTCTAATATCCAACCTGAACCTCCCAACCTGAGGACATTTGACCTTCCCCTATGAAATGGTTCATTAGGTGACAACCTATAAGGAGAAATTACTTCCTGTTCCCTGTTTGACCCACACTGGCTCTTTCTTTTGTCACGAATCAATCTCCTTCCTCACTCACATCTCATTTTAATTTCCTTCTTCCAGCAAACAATAATGTAATATTTAATATCTTTGTTGAACAGGGCTGGCTAGAAGTGTGTGCACAGCTCCAGATGAGAATGCAGCTGCTTTGGAAGGCACAATTAACATTTCCTGATGGCTCCTTGAGGCATTCGGCCTGAAGCCTCCAGAATCACATTTGTCTTTTTGATGGCTTTGCCATGTCAGTGCCTCAAAGCCATCCCCTGACTGACCAACACACCCTGCCATGTTTTCCTCTCAGCTGTTTGTGCTGGAAATCTTGAAGCTTTACTAGATTAATAGTTCCTGATCTCCAAATGTGTGACCTTATCACTTCAAAGTGTTAAATCTCATCCCATTTCTGTTATTCCAGTTCCCATTCAATTACCTCAGCAGACTGAATGCCTCTGTGTCAGTGATGCCTCTTGTCATCAGTTTAATTAGTACACTCTCAGTTTTGCCAAGTTTATTAGTGAAAGCATTACCAGGATCACTGTCAGCACCCAATACTTGTAATTGTCCTCAGGAAATCACTTTTCTTCTTCAGCCCAGACCACTGACATCCTCTTACTGCCTCTCATCCTCTTCCTTACCTTGCAGCTACAGTTCCTCTCTTGTTCTTCCTCTGAACTTTCTCTGGAACACCTTATTAAAAATTTCACTTCTATTTAAATGAGCTAATCTAACATCTAAACCAGCAGTTTCCAGGAGATGAGTGTCTGTGACAACAAAGAGCTCGTTTCCATATCAGTGACAAAGAAGGAAATGCTTTTCCCTTCATGATATCAAGATTTCTAACAGATGACATGTGCCAGGCAGAGCTCTGTCCCCTTGGAAAAGCAGCTTTGAGCACGAGGTTGGATGACACAAATCTTATCTCTGAGGTTCTTCAAAAGGAACTTCTTCCGTGATAAAAGTAGTCAGGCTTGAGAGACAAGGAAAGGAAGAGAGCTCCAAGCCCTGGCTATGAGGATGTCTCAGTTTGGAAAGACAGGGAAAAGCCAGAGCCTCCCTTGCAATGGAGAATGCAAACCTCCTTCCTCCAAATGATTATAAATTTGACATTAAGGGGCTTTCAGGCAAAAGATGTGGGAATAGGAATAACAGGTCTTTACTAGGAATATTAAAAAAAATTTAGTAATATAAAACAGAAGGAAAACATTGCCAGAGTCAGAGCACAACCTGACACCTGTTGGTCAGGGTGTTGGTAGGAGTCCAGTCAAGTCCTCCTGCAGTGACAGATGTGGTTCTGTTGGAGCAGAGATGATCCTGTAGAAGGGTGTGGTTTCCTTCTGAAGGTCCAGTGGTGATGAGATGGGTCTGGTTTTCCTCTGGGAATCCAGTGCAAACAGGGGCTGTGCTGCTGTTCTGAGTCTCAGGTTTTATCCAGGTGGGAATGCTTTGGCTCCTCCCCCTGGGTGGAGCCTCTCCCAATGGGATGATGGAATTTTATCAGCCCTGCACTGAGCCTCAATGGCCCATGAACAGCAGAGATCCCCTGGAGGGAGGATGGGTGGTGGAAAGAATAAAAAAACACTGCCCCAGCTGGTTTAACAGCTGAGCCACTAACAGAAGACACCCACTCCCTCCCAGAGTTAGAAGAGATAAAGAAAAACCCCTCCCCAACTGGTTTCAACAGATGGTAAATAGAATTCAGACTTTTTTTGGTTACATCTTGCAACCCAAGACAGAGAACAGGTTTCCAGGTGGGCTGCACAGCCTCCAGCCTTTCTCGAGGCTGGACAAAGCCTTGCGGGACCTGGTCTGAGCTCAGAGTTGATCTTGCTTTGAGCAGAGGCTCCTGACAGTCCTTCCAACCTGCATTTTCCTAGCACCCCATGATCCTACATATTATTTTACACCACCTTCCTAAAAGTGATATCTGATCTCTGGGGTATCCATGTCACCAGCAGAGAGAAAGTTCTCCAAACTCAAAGCTTCCTCTATAGAGACTCTCGGTTAAAATTCATTGACCTCCACTGAGGTTTTTTTGGAAGGATATTTTTCTTATTTGCAGAGCTGAGAATGTGATAAAAATCTGTTGTTTTTACAGGAGGTTCGTCTGTCGGTTTTTAATTTTTTTTTTTATATNGGAAAGGTGTCTGAATACCTGCTGTTGTTTTTACAGGAGGTTTGTTTGTTGGTTTTTAATTTTTAATTTTTTTTTTAATATTTCCCCACTATAATTTGACATGAAAAGCTCCTTTCACTACTCTGCCTGGAATAGTTGTGAAAAAGCTTTCTGCATGCCCATGTTCAGAGAGCATTAAATAAAGTGAATTGCTGGGAACAAACCTCAAGCTCCTCACAGACACCCAGAAGAAACCACCGTGTGCACACAACACACCACAGTGTCTGCACTCCTTCCCAGCCTATAAACCCTGACTGTGGAGGCAAAACATGGAAAAAATATCACCATGGGACAGGGGGTTGCTGTGATTGCCTGGAGCTAAGGGCTGAAATTTCTTCACGTAACACTGAGACAGTTTTTTTTTTCCCCCCTTCTGTCCTGAGGGCAATATTTCACTCTGCAGTTCCTCAAAACAAAAGGCCAAAGAAATATTACAAGTCCCCCAGTGATTTTTTTGCCACACAAACCCATACAGCCCCCATGGTTTTATTCCATTTCCTCTTAAACACCAGCTACTAATGAATAACGGGCAGGTCGAACGTGTTTCATATATGGAATAGAAAATAACTAGAAGAACAAAATGCTGAGGCTGTAAAGCCAAATAAGTAAAACTCAGGAAATGCCACAGTTTAAGCTGTTCATGCAACTTGACCTTGACTTTGTTGTGGCTGGGCTCTGGGTTGCAGTTATTGCATGGTTTTTTATTCCAAAGGCACATGTTGCAATTAGGCTGTTTCATTCTGCTTCTCTCTGCCCCCACTAAGAAGTTTTACAATTCCAAAAAAGCTCTGCTTATTTTCACTTGGAGTCACCAAGCCTTCTTGTCCCTCTTGTCCTCAACTTCTGTCCAACCCCAAAAATGAAATAAAATTAAATAAATCACTAAACCAACCAATGAAAGTAGGGATAAAGTACCCCTTGCACATTTCTTTTTGCTGTGAAATTAGGAGAGCCAGGGGTGTTGCTTATTCCAATGTGGCCCTTGTGTGAGAAAGCTGTGTTTGGAATTAAGTGGAAGGTGGCAGTAGAAATCTTTACATCTGTCCACAGGTCCTCTGGAAAACAGCAGTGTTCTCCATGGGAAAAAAGCAGTTTTCTCCATGGGAAAAATGCAGTGTTCTCCATTGGATTACTGGGGTCTGGTGCTGCTGGGAGGGATTCAAAACTCCAGCAATGAGTGCTGCTCTGGAGGCTGTGGTAAAATAACTCCTGAGGTTACAGAGGGTTTCTGACACTGTGGAGATAAGAATGGAACAAGGCACTGGACCACAGCCCAGCTCCTTAACTGGAGTACTGGAATCCTAAAAGCTGAGAATTTTGGGTGTTCTGTGCTCACAGGCACTGACCCACAAGAAAACACTGCATTTGAGCTGAGGCCTTGGGACAGGTTCCTGAGATTGAGTGACAGCACAGGGGCTGTGGGTGTGGGGTTTGATTAGAAGTGTGTGATCTCACAGGGTGAAACACTCAGGATTTAAGGTTTTATGACATAATAATGTGTGTGAGCCAAGATGGAGAAGTTAGGGCCTTGTCTAAGACTCTCTTTTTTACCTTCTTTCTTCTTCTTCATGGGTTTAGGTGGTTTTCTGTAATTGGGTGAAAAAGGTCCCATTGCAGACCTTTAGTGGTCACCATTGGGTCAAAAACATCAATAATAGAGGGGTCACCTTGTTATTGGGTAAATGGTGCTTTAAAACCATTTGAAACCATTTAAAACCTTGGGAAAAAGTCAGTAGTGGCCATTTTGCCACGTTTTTCTAGCAGCTGGTGAGAGGGCTGTGAGTCTGTAAATTCTCTGTAAATAGATAAGAGATCACAAATCACCAAGTCCCAACTGGAACTTTTGTGTCCCGTGAATCATTCATCCTGACCTTGGCAAGAACAAGAAAAAAGAACCTGCACCATGACACTGGAGGACCCTTCTGTCAACTTTCCTATATTCTTTCCCTTCTTCATTCCCTACATAGAACGATAGAAACATGAAGCCATGAAATGGTTGGGATTGGATGGGATTGGAAAGACAATCCCCTTCCAGCCCCAGCCACAGGCAGCACCAGCTCCCACTATCCCAGGCTGCTCAGAGCTCTGTCCAACCTGGCCTTGGACACTTCCAGGAATGGGGAATCCACAAGCATCAACCACTGGCACTACCCCAGGGATGAGCACGATACAAATGCACTGACAAATCATCTCACCCTTCTCATGAGTCAGCCTAAGAACCTCTTGTGAAACCACCTCTCCAAGACTTTTGAAAGCAGCACTTCTCTCTCCATTAGTTTTCTTCCCTGGCCTTGCAAACACATATGGAGGGAATTAATTTTGCACAGTTATTGTCTGTCAGTTCCCACTTCATGCGTCAAGAGGTTTATTTGGAAAATTAGGGTGCTGCTCCTTCAAGCATTAAGCAGATGTTCACTGCTCACAGCGAAGGCAGCCCCTGAAATCCATTCAATTATTTGTATGTGGGAGGCTAAACAAAACCTGCCTGCATTTGCAGGAGCAGGGACCTCTTAGCTAAAAATAAGGCATGTTTTGGATAAAAGTCCAAGATTTCCAGTTAAGAAAGCTGGTCCAGAACTTTTCATAGAGACACTGTTTGCTATTTTTTTTTCAGTGATCTATTATTAACCCTATAATGGATAAAGGGCAGCAGATAGACCTAGACACAAAAATAGCAATGGTAATTGGTCTGTTTATGTTCAGATAACCCCAGCATATGGTGGCTCACCCTCCACTATGTTCTCCTCCCCCAGTCTGATTAAAATTGACTGAGAAGGGAGCTATGAATCTTTTTTTTTCCCTTGTTGGCATCACATATTAAAAGGTGACAGCTCTATCATGTCATGGCAGCAAACCTTTGCCTGATGCCCGAGTCACACATTTCTCCAGGCTCACAGAACTCATCTTATTCTCACACTTTTGGACACATGTGGCCACATTGTAGAGAATGTTGATGCCCCAATATGTTTGGGAATTTGCACTACCTCCACTGTGTTTATGTTATTGTGAAGCTGTTTCCAAATGATTAATTCCTTAGAATGAAGTGCAGACCCATTTAAACTCTTCCTATTAATGCCTACCTGTCATTTACAGACACTTGAATGTATAAATATTTGCTTTATTTCAATAATTTTATTTTTTTTTAATAACCAAAGAAAGAAAGTTTATGGGATTTTTTTTCAAATATGATCACAATCACAGAGTAGTTTGGGTTGGGAGGGACCTTAAACACCATCTAGTCCCAGCTCCCTTGCTATGGGCAGGGACACCTTTCACTAGAAATGTTGGATTTTAAATAACATTTAATGTAGCCTTTATTTTCCTGCTGATGGAAACAGGGTGGAACTGGAGCAGATCCCAAATGATGTCCCATGAGAAGAACCAGACTGTGTCACTTAAGTGTTTCATCCCTCAGTTTCCTCATTTGCAGAGTAGAAATATTAATGGCAGGGGTTTGGAGACATCATCCACAATAGAGCAAAGGCCAAATTTGTATTTATGCAGGAGAGGAGACTCATTTAACCCCAGCTGTGACTCAGCATCCTGAGGAGATGGGTGAGGAGAGCACGGAGCTTTCCCTCCCCACAGCACCCTGAGCCAGGAGCACTCCTCCTGCACTGCCAGTTCTGATTGTGGATTCACCCAGAGCATTTCTGATTTCCCTGATTAGAGCAGCTGAAATCCAGCTGGGAGCCCCTTCTCCTCCCCTTATGCCATGACAGGACTGAAATCTCTGCTGGACCATTGGGTCCAGCCTAATGGTGCCTGTGGGAATCCAGAGTATCTCTCTGGTTCTCCTGATGAGCAGGAGCCTGGATGGGGGGGTAAGTCCTCCCTGGCCTGTGCCTGAAACAGTGGTGACTTCTGGTCTCAGCCCATGGAAAAAGCACTGTCAGGGTTGTCAGAGGATTTGGAGGTCACAAGGGTTTGATTTGTGTGATTTTATTATATCACTGGGTGTGTAGATATTAGTTTTAGATTTCTCTGTATTCTTAATATGGGACAAAGATGGAAGCAGATGAATTGATAAGAGCACATGTTCCTGTCTTTCTCTTCCTCTTCCTTCTTTGCAAAGGGCTGTGGGTTTTTAGGATTGGTAGAGGTAA
>VWYE01006606.1:0-47910 GCA_013398995.1 Alaudala cheleensis
ATTTCAACAGTTTCCCAAACTTTCTCTTTTCCTCCATGGGTCATTGTTTCAGTTCCCACAGAGATTTTGGGCTCCCACCAGAACTGGAGAAGGATTTGCCCTGGAGGTGCTCTCCCAACCAAATTGTCTGTGGACAACTTTGGACAATTCTAACTAATCTCTGCTTCATCTCAGTGCATTAATTTATAATGAATTCATTCTTGTAAATCACTTACAGTTACGCAGAGAGAAGCAAAAATATTTGCAACGTTCCATTTTTCAGTTGCACGGAAATTCTTGGAAAATGCATTTTGTCATTCTTCCCTTCAGAAGCACCGAATTGTTTTGATTTTATTTGTGGTTTTGTGAAAGAGGGGGGGAAAAAATATCACAAATTTCTCTTTGTAGCATTTATTTGGTTTGGTCTAAAATTACAAGGAAAACGCATTCCTTTTAGCAAAGACATTTCTTGGGTTCTGTTGTGCACTCAGAGCCCTTGAGGTCAGAGGGTAAATTTGTCTGAGTTGCAGCTTATTTCCATGGGCTGGATCTCGCATGATTAGAAGCGTTTGGCCACTGCTGGGAGAGGCTGGAGAGAAAGGAAGGTCAGGTGGGTGTCTGGGGAGAAAATCAGAGAGAATTACTATAAAATATGTGCAGTTAAGTGAGAAAATCAGCATCTGCTGGCTGTTTGTTTTCTTTCGATTTTTTTTTTTTTTTTTTTTTTTTTTTTTTTTTTTTTTTTTTTTTGGATTTCAAGAAATGTTATGAACATGGTTTTGGTTTGGTTGTAATTCTGGAGGGGAAAAGGGGATGAGGATGGAGGTGGGAGCTTTGGGAATGTGAGTAGGAGGTGAGTATTGACAACAGAAGCAGCAACAGCAATGCCATTTTCTGAAGTGATGGCTTCAACCCTGTGGAAAATAAATGAGGTAAAGAGAGAAACAAGCCACCTCTCCAGGTTCCCATCAGCCCCTCTTAGAAAAGTCTTCCACAAAAATTTCCTCCATTCTCCCAGTGCAAGTAGAAGGGCCAGGAATCACTGCAGCCACCCACAGAAGGGGCTTCTCCCCATGAGCAGTTTTTGGGCAGCACCACCCAGGGTTGGGGTTCATTATTTTGCTCTAATTTGGGAGACGTGCAGGTGGGAGGTGACTTTGGGAGGTGTTGCTCTACCTGGAGCAATCAAAACTGAAAGAGGGCAGGTTTAGATGGGATATTGGGAAGAAATCCTTCCCTGGGAGGGTGGGCAGTGCCTGGCACAGGGTGCCCAGAGAGGCTGTGGATGCCCCTGGATCCCTGGCAGTGCCTAAGGCTGGGTTGGGAATGTCCCTCTCTGATGAACACACTCCAAAACCACCTTCCCCTGGATGTTCCTGCTTGGTGTTTGTCTGTCACAGCACTGAATTGTGCCTGCCCAGGTCCCCCTGAGCCCTGATTTACCACAAATCTCTCTCACTTCCTGAACATTCTCTGTTTTGGGGTGATTCATTATAACAATCTGGAACACGAATCCTTATCAAAGCATTGAAACTTCAGGGAAGCAGAGAGAATACTCCAATAATCACTTGTGGCTGTGACACCACCAGCACAGGCTGCCTGGAGAAGCTTGCACCTGCTTTGGAGAGGCTCCATTTCTGATCTGTTGATGTTTATAGTGGTGAATATGAAGTTAATGTTAGGAAAGTTGTGGGGTTTGACGTTGCCTTTGGTGTTCATCACCTGTATTTTCCTTCCAGGGGTGCTGTGAAGTTCCTGTGGGAGGCCATCCACCATCCAGCCTGGTTGGCTCCAGGATTTAATAAATAAGATGCCACAGTGCTCCACATCTTCCCAGCTGCATCCAGCCCTGCTCCTGCTGCTCCTCCAGCGAGAAACTCCAGTTCCTTTTCCTGCTGCAATTTCCATGAGCAGAGCTGGGATTTATCCCTGAGTGACAGCAGAGAGGAAAAAGTTTCCAGTTTGTTGTTGCTGCTCCAGGTCCATCATGAAGGAACCTTCCACACCTCCCCTCTGTTTGCACTTTTCCAGCACCGTCAGAGGGGCTGCTCCTCTCCCAAAAATCCTTCTCTGGGCTCAGACCAGCATCACCCTCCAGGCTGGGCTGCCACAGGAGCCTGTGCCTGGGTTCTGCTGACAAAACTGAGCCAGGCAGGCTGTGCTCAGGCAAAAACGATGTCAAAGGGGTGAAACAAAGACTATTGTGCTTGGCCTGTCTTGCAAAAAAATTATGCGGCGAGGAAGAATAGCGCGGAAGTGGAGTGAGAGCAAAACACACACTGAAGTGTCTCGTGGCTTCTCCGAGACAAAGGCAGACAAAATTAATCAGCAGTGATTTGTTGTGCCAGCAAACGCACGCTCCCCACTATCTCTGGCAGATTATTGCCAAGGAAATAGTTCCTCAACATCCCAGGCACATTCCTGACCTGTATATTATGAAGTTATTTCTGCTTTATGATTTGTAACCTGTAAAATGCCTGTGATCTTAATAAATGAGGGCTTGTTGCCTCCTGAAATCCGCTGTATTTCATCTGCTGCTTGCCTCCTTTGGCAGTGTTGTTATTTAGGCTGAGTTAGCATTAGTATTCTCCCTGAGCAGATCCACTTCCATGAATCCCATCTCATCGCTGCCAGCGAGCACCCCCAGGACACGGTGACACCATCCATATGACATATGAGCATGGGTGGAAGCATAGCTGGAGGCCTTATGGAAAACACTGAGGATTTCCCACCCTGGACATGTTTTTTATATTTTTTTTTAATTTTTTTTTTCATTTCCCCAAGAGGAAATCTCGTGGATTTGTTTAACTGTGTAATCGAGCCCACGACCTGTGTGCTTGGTTGTTGTAACTTCATAGTAAACCTGTAGGAAGGGAACTTTACAGGGCTGTCTTGTTGACAGTGCTCCTACAGTACAATTCAAATTGCCTGAGGTGCAGCCTGGCACAGCTCCTGAAAATAAAGATATTTTCCTCTGTCATTCACAGGAAGTTTTCGTGTTGTTTACAGGAGTTTCAGGTGGCAGAAGAATCCAGGGTGCTGCTCTCAGGGGTGTCCATCCATCCCTGGGAGCCACCCATGATCAGACACATGGGAAAATATTCAATATTTATCGAAAAAAATCCAGCTATGAATCCTCTCCATGCCTCCCAATGCTTTAAACAGCACAAAAGGCTGCAAGTTTTCCTTGGTCTATCAATTAAATGACACTAAGAGAAAATAAAATTGTACCAAAAAGTAATTTAGGAAACAAAACCTCACAGGGTTGAGCCTGACCTTGACCCTTCACACCACCTGAATTATTGCATCCACTTTTTTCAGCCACCAAAATATATTTCTGTATGTTTGAAATAAAAATAAGGGTGTGCTTGTGTTATTAGGAAGAATTTCCTGCATTAATGCCCGAGCATGGGGGTTGTGCTGATGGGGGTTTTGGGGTGGGAGAGATGTGCAAGAGGGCAGCCCTCACCCCAAAATTCCTAAACGACTCCAGCCTGTGCAAGGTCTGAAAATCCCAGACATCTTTGGAAGGTGTTTTACAACTGCATGTGGAGAAACTGCCGAAAATCTAACTGTTAGTGAATAAAATGGAAATTAGTGCTGTTGTGTTCACCTGTAAGTTTTCCTTTAAAGCCAGTGATTGCGTTTGAAACCTGCAATTCTCGACAAAAAAGAGAAAAGTTCAGTGCTGATTGCTGGATATTTGGACCTCCCAGTGCAAACATTAACTGGCTGAGAGGCACTCTGGAATGTAATGAAGGAAACAATACTGGGAATGGAGCCAAAGGCAGAAACACTGGCGCCTGCAACCCAGGGATTTGCCTCCTAGTAATAGGAGCTGAACAAGGCCCAGCACTTCTGTTAGGCTGGAAATGACATACTGTGATCCTTGACTTAGCCAAAGGGATTTTAAATGGAGGAAAGAGCTGGCAAGACAAAATCTCCTGCACTTTTCACAGTGTTTTCTAAAACAAGCAGAGGAAATCAGGAGAAAAGACTGTAGTCTATTACATTTGATCCAGTTAAGTCAAGAGTGGAAGCTTTTTAACTGCTGTTATTATTTTTTTTATACTTTCTCATCATGTCACACCACCCAGAAAGCACAGACATAAAGCAGAAACTTGAAACTGCTTTCATTCAAGAAGAAGGGCACCCCAACATTGCATTATTGACAGGAGGGCTGCAAAAACTGACAGCTGCAGAAATTGTACAGTTGAAGTTCAATTCCCAGGAGCAGGAACAATATACTGATGGTATTAATTCCGTTTGGAATTGTTAAAATAAGAAAAGGTTATGGGCTGAGGAAGGGACCTGGTGTGGTTTTTTTTTTTTGCCTTCTTCTTCTTTTTTGCTCGTAACAAAGGCGAACCTTCCTTCTTCCCTGGTGTCCTTGGACTGTCATCTCCAACCTTTTGAAACTGTATCTGATTATCCATGTGGCAATTAATCATAATTAAGCAGGCTTGAGATTTGGAAAGGTACAAAGAAGGTGGCTATAGATCTGGCTTTTGTCCTGAGTAACCTCTTTTTTTTTTTTTCCCCTCTTTTTTTGACTGCTGAATCTTGTGTTTGGAGCCATGAGAGGGAGGACTGGAAAACTGAGAAGAAAAAAAAAAAAGAGAGGCAGAAAACACAGCGTGTGTGTGTGTGTGTTTTAACATCAGAGCCCTGAGCATCCTGGTTGCTTTTTCTTTCTCTTTTTGGACATCACAGTCCCTAGAAACTAAGTTCCAGCAAACTTGGAAGCAGTCCGTTTCCAAGAGGAAGCTAGGTAACAAATTACCTCCCTAATGCCAAGTGATTTGGATCCATTCTTACAAACCAGATTTTTTCAATTTATGACAGGAAAACATTCAATCATTACACGCTGGCACTGTGTCTGGGGCACATGGAATACCATTCTACCCACCCCGCCCACATCCAGTTTTTAAAGGCTTAGAAAGCCCAGAAATGTCTTCTTATTAAATGTTTTATATATTTATAATTAAAATACTGGGCTGGCATTAGAATCATTTTAACAGATGTAACCCGACACAGGCTTTCTCTGCCCAGGGTCAGCCTGGGAAACAATGGCTTCTTTAACTCCTGCGTTCTGCTCAGGTTTCTGTTTGCACATGGGTCCAATTTGTCCCATTTATGATTAGGTTTAAGTAAGTTGATGTGCTATTTATTTAGGAGAATTGCCATTTCAGACTATTACCATATTCCCTACAATATACATTACAGTGTGGTCTATGCCTGCACTGTCCATTATTAGGTTATTATGGTCCCCAATATGGTCCCAATTCACCAAAACAACAACAACTGACTTGATTCAGGCATTAAGTGATTTACTGCAGCTCTTTAGGTTGGAATTAATGTACACACTGCTCGCAAAAGCCAACACACCCCCCCTGCTTGCCCCCAACCCTGAAGGCTTACGAGGGCCATGTGCTGCCATGTGAAAGAGACTTAAATGTCTGTGTAATTGGTTTAAACATCGAGCATCAGCAGCGGGCAGGGAAAACCAACGGGGCCGCCTTGCAAAACGCCAGATCAAGGTGCTGCTGCGGGGTGGGAGAATTGGGGTTTTACCTGCGGGAGCTGCTGGGAAGACCTCAGGAGCCAACCCATCCCATGGAGCCCAGAGCAGGGGGTTATCTCCGCTCCCGATAAAACACGCTCGCCTCGGATACGGGGTGGGGGTGATTTATAAAGCCTGGCCTCAAACATATGGCTGGATCTGTGCTCTCCCCTGCCACAGCCCCTGCCCTGCCTCGGAGCAGGAGGTTTGTTCAGTCCAAAGCCCTTTCCAGCGGCTCTTCAGCTCCCCCCAGCTGTGGAGATCCAGCCCCGTGCTCCGCCAAATTCCAAATCGCCTTCCCCGCGCCGTGGGCATCGCCCCGAGTCCCCGCTGGCCAACGCCACCACTTCGGGTGGATGTTCCTGCTCCTCCAGCTCAGAAATCCATCCACTCCCAGCCTCAGAGAGTGGCTGTTTTTCCTGACAGGGGGTAAAACACGGGATCAGCAGCTGGAATTCGCATAATAATAAATTAATAACCGCAGCCCCTGCGCGTTCCAAAAGCTACAATGAAACAGCGGCCGAGCAGAAAACAGCTCCATGGCCTCCACCGGCTCCCCCTGGCACACATCCCGCTCCTTTCACTCGCAGTGAGGTCACTGGCCACTCTTCCTTCACCTGGGAATCAGCCTGGAGGTTCCCAATCCCCCCTTGGAGGGCTTTATCCCAGAGCTCTGCTGGGCACAGTGAAGGGGAGGTGATGCTCTTGCAGCACCGCTGGGTTTGGTGGTCATTCCTTGAAGGGATTCTGTTCCCAAGGAGTGAATTATCCAGGTGGTAATCCCTGGATTTTGGAACTGGAATGGTGACCACAAGTGTCACGGCCATGAGGAGCAGGTGACCATGAGGAGCCTGTGATGGGACAGCAGCAGGGGAGGGTGCAGTGCCCTGGAAGGAGCAACACTTAAAGAAGCATGAAAAGCCTGGAAAAGCAGGATTTGCTGCTGATTTCCAGCTCTGGTACACACTCAGCTCAACAGGCAGCACTGGGGCCAGGAAAGATGGTGAATTCCTGCAACAGGAGAAGGAAAAGTGTGAATCCAACTTGACCTGGCTGTGGAGGAGCTGAAGGTGCTCACCAGAGTGATGACCCAGGCATTCCCTTCCAGACCAGCGCTGAGCCTGGGCAAGGAGCTGCAATCTGAGCTCAGAGGAGAGGCTGGAAGGAGCCCTAAGATGTGACTTCACAGCGGGCAAGGAAATCCTGAAGATTTGGGACCCTCTCCCTGTGCCCTCCAGCTCACACTCCCAGCTCCTGCAGCACAGAACCACCAGCGTGGAGCTTTCCAGTCACCCAGTTAGTAAATCACAGATACACAGGGTTCAATTTACACTCACGTGTCGCCTGATCTGTCCTGAGAGTAACCTCTTAATAAATTAAACGGAGCCCCAAAAGAGGTTAGAAAATGAAGTTAAATGCTTCACCATCTGGGACTCAGCCAGGGCGAGATTCAATATTTGGAGTGATGGAAAGGTAAAAAGCAATTGTTGTCGTGTATTTACCACTTCTCTTTTTTTTCCCACTGTGATAACAAGATGATAGAATAACTTCACTTTTTTTTTTCTTTTTTTTTTTTTTCCAGGCATCTACAGGAAAACAATGTCACCAAATACCTTTAAAACTACAAGCCTGGAGCCTGTGAGTTTTTCTGCCTTTTGGAGGGGAGGCAGATTTCACAATTTGGGATTTCTGTCTGTCTCCTCCAGCGCTGCAGCATCCACCGAGCTGAGCTCCCACTTGCCTGAGGCCACATTGGTTTAGGACCCTTTCCAGGTCGTTTGGAAGTCAGGCTCGGAGCCTGCTCCACTCACAGAGCTATGAGAACTTGGGAAAACCTGCTTGGCAAAGCTGCCGTTATTTCCCTTTGGTTTTAAAAGCCAAATTAAAAAAATAAATTTTAAAAAATTGAATGTTGTTCTTCCCCCCCAAAAATCCCTAAATTGACCAAGCTCGTGAGTTTGATTAAACCCACCGGGGAATTTTAAACAGAAGAGGGGGAAAATCCGAGTAACGAGGAAAAACGCGATTTTTGGGCTTTTTTTTTTTTTTTAATGATGCTGTGGACTTTTCCCTCCGATGGCCCGCCCTGCCCAGCCGCTGGCACGGGCTGTGTCTGCAGATGGATCGGGAGCTGGCACCGGCACCGGCACCGCGCTCGCCAGCTCGGCTGTGTGCGGGGGGAATGGCACATTCCTTCTGCTGGGAAAAGCAGCGATTCCCCCACCAGCACCGATCCCTTCCCCGCATCCAGCTGCAGAGCCGGTCCCTGTCCCCGAGCTCGTTCCAAGGTGGCAGCAGGAGCTGCCCCAAGGGGGATGCTGCGGGTTTATCCTCTGGTAAATCTGACCGGGTGGCAGTCCCGGCTCGGGGACAGGGCTCGGGGACTGCCAGCACCCAGGGGGTTTGTAGGGAGGGGTCCAAGAACAGCCTGGCCACGGATTTGGCTCTCCAGGATCTGATCCAGGCAGGGGGTAGAGGGTGCTGAGCTCACCCCACAGCCCAGCCGTGCAAACTGCTCCTGAACAACACTTTTGAAAGGATTTTTATAGAGATTTTACACAATAGGTCAAAGATTAGGAAAAGGCTCTTCCCACAGAGGAAGGTCAGGCACTGGGGAGTCTCCCCAGAGGAGTGGTCATGACATAAACCCTTGCCAGAGTCTAAGGAATGTTTGGAAAACGCTCCCAGGCACACGGTGGCATTCTTGGAGTGGTTGTGGGCAGAGCCAGGAGTTGGACAGGGTGATCCTTGTGGGTCCTTTCCAGCTCAGGACATTCTGTGGCTCTGTGATAACCTTGTGTGGATGGGGATCACACCTCAGCATCCCCCTACAGATTCCAGCCTGTCCTCTGAGCAGTCTAGGAAGGTTTTCCCCAAATTTGGAGCCACTGAAGGAGTTCAGAAGCATCCCCTGGCAGCAGCTGTGGGGATGTGCCACAGGAACACGTCAGCAGCTCCCACATCTCTGCAGTTTGTTATGGGGCCTGTGATTTCAGATTTTGTTCAGTGAATTCACGGTGTCGTGGCAGAGAAATAAGAAAGATGGTTAAAATTTCAAATCAGCTGCCAATAAAAGGGTTTTCCTGATATTATGTCCAAGTGAAGGTTATTTGGGTTTGTAGGTGGAACTTCAGCAGTTGTTGCACTTCAGTTTCTTATCCAGAGGGAGGGAGAAGCCCCTTTTGTTTCCCATCTCCCTTTTTGGGGGGAGCTGCAAACAAGGAGGAAATGAGAAATGAGTCTGTAGCCCTGAAAATCCTTTTCACTTTTCACTTTGAACACCCAGACTGACTCTTCTGGAGCTACACCCCCTCCCAGACCATTGACTGTGCTGATCTGCCGATGCCACTTCAGAGCAAAGAAAAGGATGAGTTTTAGCTTCTTTTTTTTTTTTCCCCTGAAATGTTCGTAATAATTCAGTTCAGTGGACTAAATATCCAGGCTAAATCTGCCTTTGGGGGATTTTATATCACTGTGCATAATCCATAGTTTTGCATATACCTGCTGGTACAAGGTGTATGATTAAAATTCCATCTCACAAATCAGTTTTCAACACTGTCAATACTGGAATTGTAGGTTTTTACCAATTTTTTGTCCTTTTGTTAATTTTAAGATTTGCATTTATGCTTAGCCTGTGATCTTTTTGAGAGTGCAAACAAGCTCAGGTCACAACAAAACACAGTTTAAAAGTCATTTGTAGTACAGACCAAACAGGTTCAGCAGAGAAGTCACTGGACAGATTTTGGAACACATTGCCCAGAGAAGCTGTGGATGTCCCATTCCTGGAAGTATTAAGGACCAGGCTGGATGGGGCTTGGAGCAACCTGGGCTAGTGGAAGTTGTGCCTGCTCATGGGGTGGAATGAGATGAGATCCATTCCTTAAAGATCCTTTTCAGCCCAAGCCAGTCTGTGATCCCATAATTCCATAAAACCTCATCCTGCCACCTGGAGCCAGACCAGGAGGTGGAACAGCTCCAGGTTTGTGGAGGTGATCAGAAACACTCAGGGCATCAGGATGGAGCTGGAAACAACCTGTGATGGAGCATCCCTGGAATACAAGAAAATTGGCTGAGGATGCAGCTGTGCCTGGAGCTGGGAAGATGGGCAATGCCAGCAGGAATGGCAGCCCAGGCATTCCCAGGGGCAGGCAGCTGAGCCTCTGCTTCCAAGCTCTGCTCATTGCTAAACCACAGCACCTCTCTCCTATGGCTTTTTTTTCATTTGCCTCATTTGTTTATTCTGGCCTTGAACAGCTTAAGCCTCACTCCAGGCACAAAACCAAGTGACTTCCCTCTTGTTCTGTTCTTACCTGGCCTGGGATACAGAGACCAAGTCCTCAAGGAAAACACACCACACTTTATATTGGCTCGCTCAGTACTGAAAAAGAAACCCACAGAAGACCCCCTTCCCACACAGCCAAATTTTACAGCCCAGGAGCAAACGTTTCCCTCCCCATCTCTAGGGGTGTGGAGGGATTTCATTTATTATAGCAGACAATTCATTAACTGTCAGGATCAAGGGGGAAGGGATGGATTCAGTTAGAGGAACCTGGGGGTATAAAACCACAGGTAAGTCCTGTTGGTGCTTCTCAAAACACCTGGAACTGTGGAGAGCCACTGAACAATTCCAAGGAATCATTTCCTAAGGTGACCACTCACCGATCTTTTGGACACACTCAGAAAATAATTCACTTAACAGAGCTGTTTCAGGGACTTCCTTGAAACCAAGGTCAGCCTTTCCTTTGATTTCAGTTTGTTCTGGATCAGCACCTCCAGCACAGCCCCTGGATCAGCGTGAGCCCAGATTCTCCTCACACAACCCCACCACACCCAGGCTGCAGCCGAGCACACACGGGGAGCTCGCTTGGCTCCTGGTCTTGGTGAAACACCAATTTCCTCTTGGAAAAGAGGGAAACCTCCCTGCTCTGCGCATTTGGATTTCGTGCAGCCCCGGCTCTTCCCTCCCAGACCTGGGAGGAATCTGCAGGAAGAGAGGGGATGTCAGGAAGAGGAACTCTGAGGGCTGGATTTCCACGGCAGGCGTGGGGCTGGGAGCTGCCCGCTGCTCCTGCGAGCTTCCCCGAGCAAATGTCAGCTCCCTGCTCCATCAGGCCTTTACCTCTGCAGCTTCAAGGAAATGACAGCTCCGAGCTGTTGCTTTGCAGGAGGGAATAGCGCAGGTCACATCCTCGGCTAATGCGAGATGGCATAATGAAATGCTGATTGATACCCGCCAGTAGCCCGGCTGCCTTGTTAGCTACGCAAATGCAGGTAAAAACCCTTGTTCATCTCAGATTTCAAAGCCTCGGCGGCCCTTGATTCGTGGAGGGAAGGTGCATCCACAGCGTGCAGCTACAGGTGGCCTCTGTCCTTCAGCAGCGAAGCTTTGAAGGGATTTAAACGCTGACAGCAAGTGCCAGTGCAATCCTGACAAATGGAAGTGAAACGAGGGAGGCTGTGCTCGGAACACCAGAGGAAGGGCACCCCAGCAATGCCTGCCTGTGTGGCTGTGCGAGCCTCAATCTGCACGTTTCCAGATTTTTCTGAAGTTGGCCGAGTTCCTTTAAAAAGGGAGCCTTTGCAGGGCTCCCGTGGGATGCAGCCTCCCCATCTCCAGCCAGGATGTGAGCACGGCTCCCCGGTGCCAGGGAAAACGCTGCTGCTTGGAGGAGGGACCGCCTTTGAAGCCCAGTCAAATTCCCGTTTAAACAGGAATCCGGGAGTTTCTTTGAAGAATAAACACAAGCTTAGGAAGGAGAACCTGCCTTGCTCCATTACCAACCATTTTGCCTCGGTGTTCCCTTTTCCAGGGGAAATATCAGCATTCTGTGGTCAAGCTCATTATTTGGTTTGTAGAAGAGCAGGGTGTTTTAAAGCCAGGGAATGAGCTCTGCTCCTCGCTCAAGTCATCAAAGGGCCGAGTATTCCTACTGATATTTAATACATTTCATCTCTATCTTTTAATGCACACATTGAAGTATGCTGTGTCTTTAAAAAAAACCCCTCAGCTTTGCCTGTTAATTCAGCTCCCCCTCCTCACAGTCTCATTTACTGTTATCTATTTTTATTCTCACTGGGGATTAGGTAAGCAACTCGCAGTATTTCCAGCTGTCCTTTTAGCATCACTATTTGAAAACTGTGTAGACCACAAAGAACGTAATTACAAAAACAAATTGCTGGTACAACCACTCTGCTAATAAGTAGGGACCTGTTGTAAGTCTGAAACTTAGAAAGACCATTTCAGACTTCTGTTTTCATTAAACTGTGGTTGCCCAAAGCAGATATTACTGCATTTCTTTTCTTTTTAAAGGCTCTGGGTTACCTGGAGTAATTTGTATATTACATTTTTTTTTCCTCTGGAAGTCCAAATCAGTCCTCTCAATGGAAAACATTACATAGGAGGGGTCATTCCACAAGTGGTTTGCATTAGTGCAAGAATTGCACTCGTGTACTAAGATGTTTAAGCACCTACAAAGTTGTCGCCAACCATCTGCACTGCTGGTAGCACTAAATCAGCCAGGCCCCTATGCAAAGCCAGAGTCATTTATCTGCCAGGCAGTATTTCATTTAAAACATATTCCTGTAAAATATGAAATACTTAGAGGCACCCACTTTCCTCTTTGAATCTGACGTTTTCCATTACTGCACGGGCAAAATTGTCTTTTTAATGGAGCAGGGAAAGCTCTGAGCACCAGGGCTCTGGCATTAGGATAAGGGGTTTCAGTTTGCACGATGCTAATGGGCAATTATCAGTGCAGGGAAGATGAGGGATGTTGTAGGACTGTGTGTTTGGGGCTGCTGCCTCTGCTCTGCTCGGGGCTGGGATGGTGCTGGACCAGGTGGGATTTTCTCCTGTGGCTCCCCGTGATCCAAACCCAAACACAGAGAAGCCAAGGTGCTGTTTCACAGCCCTGCAGAGAAAGCCAGGTGAGCCTCAGGAAGCTTGAGTTTAATCTTTGACTCAGATTTATGTGAGGAGCCCTCCTAAGTCTGGAAATACCCAGCACTGTTTTGCCATTCCCCAGGATCTGGGGGACTTAAATTCCGTGCAGGATCCAGCACCAACCTGTTCATTTCTACAGTTCCTGCTCCAAATTGTTTATGCAGAAAATCTGAGCTGGGGGGGTGGATGGAGAAATAATCTCATTTTTGTCCTATTCTTCCCTTTCTGCAAGGTGCAGTGTTAATAAAACATTTTCAATAAACAAACTGACCAGCCCTAAGTTGCTGCTTTTAATATAAGACACAAAGTCTCGGTATGATTTTTCCAGATTCTGCACCTGATTAATGCCATACCACTGGGGCTGAATTTATGTTCAGGGAAAGTGCAGGGTGTATTTCCTTTGCAAACAGAAACAATATGTGCAGGCTCCTTCCCTTACCTGCACCAGATGCTCGGGAGAGGAGGAGGTGGAGCAGGAAAACCTCGGCTGGGGTGGAGGCAGAGTGGCCAAAATCTGGGGACAGGGGATTTATTTAGATTTATTTAGGTTTATTTACTTAGGTTTATTTATTTAAGTTTTTTTATTCAGGTTTTGCCATCCCACAACCAAAAGTTGTGGTCTGCACACTGCTGGGAGTGAAGCACTGGGACTGAAGCTATGGCACCAAGATAAGTTAATTCCAGAAATATGAAAATATGAACAGATAATTCAAGTAGCTGGAGAAATGGAGGATCTGTTCACAGCAAAGACAACTGNTTCTGGATATTTCAAGTCATTTCAAGTAATCAAAAAAGATAATTCAAGTAGAGAAATGGAGAAATGGAGTATCTGTTCACAGCAAAGACAACTGAAGTCATGAAACCCCTCATAATTTTATTGCTCCGCTGAAGAATGATTGTGCTAGAAGGCAGAGTTAGTTCAGGATTGGATATTTAATGACAGGTGTTGTTACAACCAGGATATTGATAATTTCACAATAATACTCTTAGCAGTGATAAAACAACATTCACCTCTGCTCCGTGTCTGATAACACAATTACACATAAATTATCATATTCAATGCATTGAAAGTGAAAACTGAAGTCCTGTCACAGTGACAGAAAAATCTCTTCTAGGGTTTGAAGACAGGACAAGACCCAAAATTTCAAAAATTATCGAAATGGTTTTTTAAAAAGAAACTAAACCAATCCAATCTTTGTGTTTAAGAGGCTCCTATGCATGAAAAACAAAGCTGGCTGGAATGAAGCATTCCTAATTTTAATAGATGTGACTTTCTCCTAAAAAACTCAGCTCCCATTTTCAGCTGTGACTAAAAATGATGAATTTGGTCATTTATGTCTGGCCAGAATCAGGAATAGTTAAAGTTGGAAAGAACCTCTGGAGATGCTCCGCTGAAGAAATGGAGGAAAGCTGCACCTGATCATGACATGGACCTGATCATATCCCAGAGAAATGGAATAGGTTGGGTGGGAAGGGACCCCAAATCCCACCCATTCCCACCCCTGCCATGACAGGGACACCTCCCACTGTCCCAGGCTGCTCCAAACCTCAGTGTCCAACCTGGCCTTGGGCACTGCCAGCCGGAGAACACCATCAGACACGAGCATCTCACACCCAGCCATGCCTCTGGAGAAGGATATTTCCAACCTTTCTTCCCAGGGAATCATGGAAACAGCAGCACATTTTGTCAAAGCAGACCCTGGTGTAAAAACATTTGGGTTCCTGAATTTGTTGCTCTGATGTTCCACCTCAAAGCCTTTCTGCCCTATTTCTCTCTCCCACTAAAAAAAAAGGAGATTTCTAGGGAAAGTCTGTGGGCTGCAAGGGAGGCCAGACCCCAGTGCTGCCTTCCAGTGCTGGCCTAACTTTTCAATCAGTTTTTAATTGCATGAAAAGCCGCCCTCATCCCTTTTGATTGCATCCTTCTATCGCCCTCAGAACGGCAGCATCTGAACATCCTCCTAATAAAAGCTATTTTGGAAAATAAAACTCCTTTGGAATATATGAGGATTAACACTATATATAGACCACGATGGCTTAAAAGAGATTGTTATGGTCTATTGTGCAAATACATATTTACTAGAGCTTTTGAAATACAGATCATGCAAATATGTATTCAGGGACTTTTAAAAATGCAGATTATTGACCTGACAGATCATAAAGGCTCCTTTGAAACCATTCTGGGTTACAGTATCATGTAAATACTTATTTAGGCAATTTTTTAAAATCTTTGCAAGTGCAGTCAGTGAAAATCCACGTGGAAATAAATGGGTTTTTTCACCTGGCAGCCACGGTGATCTTGAAAGTTAAATAACTGCATCCCCTACATTTAGAAAATCCAAATCTCTCCTATCTGAGGATGGCCAAGATACATCCCATGGGGTATAATATCACCTGTTAGGGAGGTGCTGACCACCCCAAGGCTGTAGAATAATTCAATTTTTTTACAATCACCCAATGAGTTGGGGGTGCAGCTCTTACCCTGGAAATCACAGAATCCCAGCATGGTTTGGGTGGGAAGGGACCTCAAACCTCATCCAGTTCCTCCCCCTATGATGGGCAGGGACACCTCCCACCATACCAAGTCCTGTCCAGCCTGGACTTGGGCACTTCTCTGGGAAACTTCCAATAGGGGATGGTGATAAAATATTTTATAACAAAGACAGAAAAACTAATATTCTTCTTTTACAGGCCATGTACAACCAGCCAGATAAGTGCAACTTCCAGCAGCACACAGGCTGGATTTCAGCCGGCCATTTTGGGAATAAAAACTGCATTTATTAGCAATTTCCTGAACCAATTGATACTCCCAGTTTTCCACAGATCCCTTATTATTCAATATTACATCAATAACATCGTGGCACTGGTTAATTTGAACCCCTGTGCACGACTAAGAGAGCAAAAGCAGCTTTTTTGGAGGCCTGGCCCCGGAGCACATTGGTTGTTATGTTTTGTTATGTGTTACAACGACGCCGCCTTCCAAGAATTTGTGAATGTGTGTGAAACTGATTGTGCCAGGTGATTGGAATATTCCTGGAGCACAGACACTGCCTTGATGAATAGTGGTGTAAATGCTCCAGCAATTTTGCACATAAATGTGTCAGCTCTGGTCTGCATAATGGAGAGAGGTCCTTTCATGGACTGGATAAAAGCGGGTTTATGAATCATGGAAAAACATGGGGGGGAAAAGCATGTTATGTGAATTTTCTTTGGAAAGTCCAGGAGAAAAAAAAAATACAAAAACCAAAAAAACCAAAACAAAACCACCTGGAATCCTGCCAGAGCATTTTCGTGCTCTTTTGTCATTCTGCTGCTTGGAGAGAGCTGTTCATGGTGATTAACAGGGGTGTGCACGTTTGGGGTTTTTTTTAAGATACAACTACAAACAAAAGGTAGTAAATTTAATTTTCATTAGGGTAGAATTACTGTTCTCTTTCTCGGGGCAGGAATAGACATTAACAAAAACTCCTTGTTACTTTCTCTCTGCAGATCTGGCTTCCATTTGCCTCGGCTGGAGGAAGGCTTGACTGAACATTCACGATTCAACCAGGCACCATAAAAATCTCCTGCAAGAAAATTTACTGGAGGTATAAAGTAAATCACAGAAGGGCTGTGCACCCTCATTTACAGAACACAGCCCCATTCCATTGTACCAGCAGCAGCCAAGGGGTGCACCTCGTGCACGCCCTGTTTTTAGTGCTGTTTGCTGGAATTTGGAGGATTTGAGACAGAGAAAGTGTCTTGTGGTGTTATAAACAGAGCCATGCAGGAAAAGCAATATTTTCATGATTGGTTTTCAATATTAAAATGGTTTGGGGAGTTTTGAAGTCCGTTTCTGTGGGTTTTTTCCCTCAGGTGATTCGCAGGTATGGGAAAGATAAACATTGCTCATGGCAGGGCTGTGGTGGACTGAGGCCACAGGCTCAGGGCTGGCAAGGGACCTGAATTCTGCTTCAGAAACACCAGGATGGAATCCCAGAATTGTTTAGGCTGGAAAAGACCTCAGATTATCAAGTCCAACTGTTCCCCAGCAATTCCACCACTGCCCCACATCCCCAAGTGCCACATCCACACGGATTTNAGGAATTCTCCAACCCCTTCCCAGCTCCCTCAGCCCCTCCTCATCAGACTTGTGCTCTAGTCCCTGATTCTAAAGAGAATTTTAGGTACAAAAGCACAAAAAGGCAGCAGGTACCACCTGTGCCATCACTTGTTTGGGATTGGGAAGCAGAGCAGGGAAGAAGCTCCTTTCAGCAGGGATGGACACCAGGCCCCACACGCCCAGCCTGACCCCGGGGCTCCGACAGGAGGCACAGAGAGGGGGCAAAGCACAAATTGGGCTAATTAGCCTAATCACCAGGCCATCCTCGGTCACCCTTGGCTGGGCAAATCCACCCCGGCAGCCAGAATTAGGGGATTTAGGGAAAACCGATCCCGCGGCAGGGCCATAAACAGAGGAGTGCACCTGAAGTAGCCGCGGCCCCCGGGGAGTGCTGGGGGAGGTGAGAACCTGGTTACTGCGAGGACAAGTGACTGTGAAATCCTGCTCCATTCTCCCTGCCATAAAAGAGTTTTAGCTCTTCGAGGCAGTGTCTGAGGGGCTGCTCTGTGTCCTGGCAGCAGGGACAGCACAGCCCCCTGTGTCCCCAAGGCTCCTCCTGGGGTCAGGCACCATCCCACGGCCCCCAGATCATTCCTGGAAAACCGAGGTTTCATGAGCTGGGAGGGCTCTGGGTTTGTGTTTCTGTGAGCTGATGATGTGTCCTCCCTCGATAGCCCTGCTCTGGTTTGCACGTGGATATTCCTGGTTTTGGTGTTGGGACAAGGCAGAGTGGTTTTAAAACAAAAGAACGTAGGGTTAGATGGGATTTGGGGCAGGAATTGTTCCCTGGAAGTGTCCAAGTCCAGGTTGGAGCAACCTGGGACAGTGGGAGGTGTCCCTGGCACAGGGGTTTGGATCTGGGTGAGTTTTAAGGTCCATTCCAACCCAAAGCATTCCAGGATTCTGTGCTTGCAAGGAATAAAGGAGGCTGCACAGGAAGCTGTAACTGTGGGCAGTGGGGGAGTATTTTAAGGATACAGAGCTCTGCAAGGGAACGTTTGGGTTTCCATCAACCTCTTGATCTTCTCTCCTTGCCTCAGCACTACATTGTGCTACCTAAATGTTTAAAAGGAGTGGATATTCTGTGTCCTGGCAGCAGGGACAGCACAGCCCCTGTGTCCCCACAGCTCCTCCTGGGGTCAGGCACCGTCCCACGGCCCCCAGATCATTCCTGGAAAACTGAGGTTTCATGAGCTGGGAGGGCTCTGGGTTTGTGTTTCTGTGAGCTGATGATGTGTCCTCCCTCGATAGCCCTGCTCTGGTTTGCACGTGGATATTCCTGGTTTTGGTGTTGGGACAAGGCAGAGTGGTTTTAAAACAAAAGAATGTAGGGTTAGATGGGATTTGGGGCAGGAATTGTTCCCTGGAAGTGTCCAAGTCCAGGTTGGAGCAACCTGGGACAGTGGGAGGTGTCCCTGGCACAGGGGTTTGGATCTGGGTGAGTTTTAAGGTCCATTCCAACCTAAAGCATTCCAGGATTCTGTGCTTGTAAGGAATAAAGTCAGACTGCACAGGAAGCTGTAACTGTGGGCAGTGGGGGAGTTTTTAAGGATACAGAGCTCTGCAAGGGAACGTTTGGGTTTCCATCAACCTCTTGATCTTCTCTCCCTGCCTCAGCACTACATTGTGCTACCTAAATGTTTAAAAAGGAGTGGATATTCAAATTTCATCAGAGAAAGTAAAAAAATGCTATCTAAAAATGCTGTTATCTTATGGAGTTTTGGTTAAATCAGCCCTACTCTTTATGGTCTTAACCCAGATGAAATAAGTTATTTCCCTTCCATTAAAGTTAATTCTATAGAATCACCCTTAAATACGAAATATAAAAGTTCATGGGTTTGATGCTAAAGATGTTTTTTCAAGAGGCAAGACACAGAATTTCACATATCTCTGGTTATCTTCACTTTTATCCATTGATTACAGGTATTTTTTAGATTAATAAGGAGTAAACAGAAGTCTCTGAAAGTGTAACCCAAGCACCAGGAAAATAGAAATTCACATTTTTAATTTATTCTGCACAGCCTCTGACGAACTCCTCCTCCCAGCTCGTGCCTCAAATGTGTCCACCTTCCTTCCACATCTGATCTCAAATAACCTTGGAGGTTTCACACAATGCAGAGGAACCCCAGAAAATAATAAAGGTATTTGGTGAAATACTGCTTAGTCCCTGGGATAAACCTGGAGCACTGACTTGTATAGCTAGAGGCTTATTTTTAGATCCTCCAGAGAATTTGTGTGAGAAAGGAGAGAGAGAGAAAGAAAGAAAGAGGAAGAACCATTTAAATCATCAGAACTTCATAAACCAGAATTTTGGGTAAGGTTATTTAATAAAATGCAGCTGCAAATATATTTACAATTAAAATGGCTTTATTGTGATTTTAAAGCCTTTACCTTATAACCAAATAAACAAAAAAAAAGTGTTTGCTTTGCATTAGCTCCTCCAAGAGGCCAGAACTGTTAAAAATATAATTTAAAAGTTAATGAATGTGCAGGTTTTAATAAATTATTGGAATGGTCCGTCCAAACCCTGACCCTTTTCTCCTTGGGGAGTGGGGTGGCAGCCTCTGGGGAGGGTTTGGGAGGGAGCCTGGCCATGGGGACCTCAACAAAATGTGAGCTCAGGGGTCAGCCCTTCCCCTGGGAGAAGGAACAAAGTGTCCATGAGGGGCTTGCCCAGGTGCTCTCCCCACAGGCCAGGGCTGAAACCTGACCAGTGGATGGGGCAGAAGGGAAACAACCTCAGGACACTGATAAATTTTAATTTCTTTCATCCTTTCCTTTCTTCTCCTACTCTTCTTTTACTCCTTTCCTTTCCTTTCCTTTCCTTTCCTTTCCTTTCCTTTCCTTTCCTTTCCTTTCCTTTCCTTTCCTTTCCTTTCCTTTCCTTTCCTTTCCTTTCCTTTCCTTTCCTTTCCTTTCCCCCAGGAGGGAGCAGACTGGGTGGGAAAGGAAGTATATTTTACAGCACTTTCATTACTCAACTTGATGAGAGCTAATAAAAATTCTTAATTGAAAATAAGTACCTTAATGACAATATCATAATCAGGAGTTATATTTCCTATTTATTTCAATATAAAATACCTTCTTTCTGAACGAGATTATTCCGAGCAGTTTCCTTCATTGGCTCCCACATGAGGAAGATGGTAAATACAGCTCTAAGTAGAATCACCTGTGCTTGGTTTTCCCACTCCAACTTTTTCCTCTCTGTTGCTAAAACCAATATGAGATACTTTCCTAATCGTTATTGAAGCATATAGGGGCCCTTTCCCATATCTTTATTTGGCTTTTCAGTGTGGAGTCAGCATTTAATCCGAGCATTTGTGACATGGTTAACACCCACAATCATTTCCTGTTATGCCTCACACTGACTGCAGTGGGCTGCTGTATATTTTCCAACGCCCACTCTGCTGTCTTTACAATCAGATTATGCCATTAGACATAGACAATGAATCACTGTAATTGTTCTAATATGGCCAAACTGCCAGCCAGGATTAACCCTTTCTGGGGAATTTCGTAGTTAATTCTGCGTGGACCTGTGGTTACAAGGTGTTAAGAGGTTTCAGGGGGGTGTAAAACTGGGGAAAGGTTCATTTTAGTTCATGAAATACCATTTAAATGGCTGGGTTTGGCTTCTGTAGAATGGCTGAGGAGTCCAAGTGAAGACAAAGAAGAAATAATTAATGAAAATAAAAAATGAGGGGGAACTTGTTCAGGAGGGGAAGCAGAGGGGCAGCTCTGGGAGGTTTAAATCATAAAGGGATGGCAGGACTGAGGGAACAGCCTGGAGCTGTGTCAGGGCAGGTTTAGGGTGGATTTAGGGAAAGGTTCTTCCCCCCAGAGGGTGCCCAGGGAATGGGCACAGCACCAAGGCTGCCACAGCTCCAGGAGGGTTTGGACAGCGCTCTCAGTGGGATTTTTGGGGTGTCTGTGCAGTACCAGGAGCTGGACTCGATCCCTGTGGGTCCCTTCCAGCTCAGGATACTCCGTGATCCTGTGTGAATCAATGTTTTCAATCATGAGAATTCCTAGGGTGGAAATTTTGGAGACAACAGCTCCAGGAGGGTTTGGACAGCGCTCTCAGTGGGATTTTTGGGGTGTCTGTGCAGTACCAGGAGCTGGACTCGATCCCTGTGGGTCCCTTCCAGCTCAGGATCCTCCGTGATCCTGTGTGAATCAGTGTCTTCAATCATGAGAATTCCTAGGGTGGAAATTTTGGAGACAACAGCCCCAGGAAGAGAGAGGAGCATCAGAGCATTTGTGCATTTAGGGCTGGACAAAAAGCTCATTTTGTGCT
The DNA here is from genome assembly GCA_013398995.1 of Alaudala cheleensis. NCBI lineage: Eukaryota > Metazoa > Chordata > Aves > Passeriformes > Alaudidae > Alaudala > Alaudala cheleensis. The sequence continues at coordinate 20,882 of VWYE01006606.1, forward strand.
TCTTCTTGGAGGGTTTCCTCGAGGCCAGAAGGAAGGCACAAAGCCAAGCAGCTGGTCCCCGTGTCCCACCCTGGTTTCAGGGTTATTAAATGACTCTTTGCACACACGTCCCTGTCATCACACCGCCAAAACCATCCGAGGGTGCCTCTTCCCAACACCCCTTTGCTCCTGTAAACCCACTCCTGATCAAAGTGAGGCCAGGACTAATTGGAAATCAAAAGTCCATTAGCACTGGAAATGTCGTTCCTACAGCGGGCTGGAGAGTTTTTTGCAAATAATTTGTTTAGGCCCCCAAACTAACCACCATTAAATGAATGGAAGTCTCTGCACGGACACCTTTTGACATTAATTTAGGCTGGTAATGTATCAGATTAGAGTTTAATATGAAATTCTGACTTGAGTAATTAAAATCTTATTACTTAAGTGGATGTTCTCAGTTTAATGGGGATGCAGGGAATCAGTTTGCCCTGTTCTACCCTCAGTCAATAGTGAGGAGTGAACCCAAAGCAGGACCAGAGGGATTAAATCAGGCCCATCTCCCACCCAATTCTCACAGCAGCTGAAGGTACACAGTCACCTTTAAAATATTCATATCCTCTACTCACAGAATCTGGTAAAAGTAGTTTCTTGAATCAAATATGCAAATTATAAGCAAATCTAGGAGAAAACAGGAAAAAACCCACATTTTAATATCTTTTAAAATTTTTGTACTGAGAACTCTACAAGATTATGAAGAAGAAGTGCATTATTTTGTGAGAAAAAAAACCCTCAAAAGTAAAACCTAATAATTAAATATAGGGAAAATAAATCTGGCCACCCCAAACAGGGAAAATCTGGACAAAAACATAACGAAGAAAAACATGAAATTCCAGTGCCATCTATGGGAAATGTATATATACATAGAATTAGGGGAGGCACTGATGCAGAAAACAGGATCATTTTAAAGCAAATAGAGAACTTGGAAAAAAGCCACAGAGCAGTGAAAGTTTTAAGCATTGAGTTCAGGTAAAAATCCACGTGCCTGTGGCAGAGAAAGTGCAACTGAGCCCCTCAGCCCAGTTTTGGAGCACAATTGATGGGTAACACCTCTCCAGCTGGGATTTGCTGGTCTGAATCTCCAGCAAAGCCCAGGTCCCAGTTTAGGACATTGAATTCCCTCTGTGGGATGTGGAAATGTGTGCTCCTGCATGGGATCTTCTCAAATTCCCTGTATTTGAATCAGAATGTGCATGAACAACGCCTGACTCAGGGCTGGGGAATCCAGCCTGCTCCATGTAATGTGCTTTAGCAACTTTTGGGATGAAAGTGCCTTTTAAATGCCAGATAAAGCATCATTACTTTCACTTCAGCTTTTACAGCTTTGGCAAAAACGTTCCTGTCAGGATGAAACTTGGCCTGCTTCTCCTGGGTTGGGGAGGGAATCTTTTTTTTCCCCCAAATCTGAGGAATCTGGTTTGGCTGAATTTCAGTTCATTTAATGCAAAAAGGTTGAAAACATTTGACACTGAGACCTTTTTCTGAACTCAGCTCAAATCAGCTTTGTCTTGAAATGCCAGATCTGGTGAGTTCTTGCTCAGCTCTTTTCTGGAAGACTTTCCAAAAAGAAAAAAAACCCTTTTCCTTCATTCCTCAATAACACATGTCCCACTTGCCATTCTTAATCTATTTTCCCAAATAATTCACTACTGTTGGTAGATGTGGTGCTTTTACACTTCAGACTGGACAACACATATTGAAATGTGCCTAAATGGTATTTGAAAAGCAGTTTGCAGACAGGGCAGCCCATCACCCAGTGTCCCATCCAATCACAGGGAGCACTGGCACTTGATCCAAGATTGTGGAAGTCAATGCTAGGACTGCATTCAGCTGCTGGCACACATGGAATGAGGCACAGGAGGTCCTGAATTTAGTGGGTTTTTTAACTCTTTGTTGGGGGAAGAAATATAAATGACTGAGGGAGCTGGGAAGGGGCTGAGCCTGGATCAAAGAAGGCTCAGGGGACCCTTGTGGCTCTGCACAAGTCCCTGCCAGGAGGGGACAGCCGGGGGGGATTTGGGCTCTGGGACAGGGAACAGGGACAGGAGGAGAGGGAACGGCCTCAGGCTGGGCCAGGGCAGGTTTAGTTTGGATATTTGGGAAAACTCCTTCATGGAAAGGCTTGTCCAGGCCTGGCCCAGCTGCCCAGGGCAGTGCTGGAGTCCCCATCCCTGCAGGGATTTCAAATCTGTGTGGATGTGGCACTTGGGGATGTGGGGCAGTGGTGGAATTGCTGGGGAACAGTTGGACTTGATAATCTGAGGTCTTTTCCAGCCTAAACAATCCTGGGATTCCATCCTGGTGTTTCTGAAGCAGAATTCAGGTCCCTTGCCTGCCCTGAGCCTGTGGCCTCAGTCCACCACAGCTCTGCCATGAGCAATGTTTATCTTTCCCATACCTGCGAATCACCTGAGGGAAAAAAATCCCAGAAATGGACTTCAAAACTCCCAAAACCAGTTTAATATTGAAAACCAGTCGTGCAAATGTTGCTTTTCCTGCATGGCTCTGTTTATAACACTGCAGGGCAGGCTCAGGGTGGGCAGCAGCAGGAATTTCCCCATGGAAAGGGAGCTCAGGCCTTGGGAAGTTTGGAGGGCCCATCCCTGGAGGTGTTCAGGGAAGGCCTGGATGTGACACAGTGCTCTGATCCAGCTGACAAGGTGGTTTTCAATAAAACTTTTTCAACATTCATGGTTCTATGATTTAAAGAAAATAATACTTGGAAAGGAGGGAGAACTTTAAACAATATACAAATGTCTGTGTGTTTATGTGCCTATAAAAACATACACAAACAAAATAACCAGAAGCATCTTTGGAAGGCAATAAACTATTTACTCTTAGAGAACCACTATTCCCAGTACACCCAGCACAGCTCACCAGGGAATTTTGAGGAAGACTCAGAGAAAACACAGCTTTGCACATATTTTTCCAGTGCTGCAGTGGAGTAGGAGCAGCAAAAATTCCATGGCTGCTCTAAAGACCAGTTCAACTATGGAAAGGCTTTTGAAGTGCCCATGGGATGCTGGGAGAGAAGCCCAGAGCCACCAGGCACAGGGTGGGAGGAGATGAACAGGGAGGAAACAGAACAGGGACCAGAAAGGAAGAGGAAGGAAGTTGGTGGACAAAACCTCAGCCAAGTGGGATGTTGAGGAGAGAACAAGAAACCTTGGACTTTCTGGCACGCACACTGAAATTAAATATACTGCTGGCATTTCTAACTGGCTTTTACACGGGCTTGGACATCACAATTTGCTTACTGAGATAGAAAAGCTGGCTCGGAAAAATGGGATAGACATGTTTTAATTTTTTTCTTCCCCCCACTTGATGTTGTGTTAAAGACATAGATTGACTGTGTAAGAATCACCTTGGTGGAGCTGTGAGTGATTTATGACATGAGCAGCCCCGGAGAAGTGCGGGGAGCAGAGACGGGAAGTGCCGTGCTGGTTTTTGTTCTGCACAGCTCAGCCAGAAAAATCCATTAAGTCCAGGCACTCTAAAAAGACAAAATCTCCTCCACATTTGTGTGGTTTTTTTCCTCCTTTTACTGCTGTCCTCAGGAACAGGACCCTTTCCTCAATGTGTTAGGCAATGTCTGTTCTTCCCTTCTCTGGGTTCACCTGCTGATGAGCCACATCCCCCCTAACACAAACTGATGTCTTTGAGAGTTTTTGGTGCTTTTTAACACAGAAAAAAGTTCCTCCCATCCCTCTGTAGGTAATCCCCAGCCCTTCTGAAGTAGCTGCTAAACATCCTGGCTTTGCTGCTATAACCAGTGTAGGATAGGAGCAAACACAGAAAGGGCTTTAACAGCCAGAAAACAAAAATCATTTCGTTGAACTGATCATTCTGGAGGATTTTCTCACTCCCCCAGCATTTTAACCACACACAATGATGGCAAACATTTCACTGTCACACTTACATGTGCACTGCTGAAATATTCCCAGTTTTCCTGTGAAGGTTCAGAGTTAACACGAGCAGTGTGGGTGTCTCCATTTCTCCACGGAGCAATTGGCCTTGGCTGCTTGGGAGTGACTTTGCTGGAAGAGGAGCTGATGGAATCTCATCCAGGAGCCTGTGGACCACAGAGAGCTGATGCACAGCATGTGTTGGTTGACAGGTCCCTGGCAGATCATCCCACACGCTTTGGAGATGGACCTGAGGAGCAATGGGATAAGAGGAAATGGCCTCAAGTNAGACACACAATGGTGGTAAAGCATTTCACTGTCACACTTACATGTGCACTGCTGAAATATTCCCAGTTTTCCTGTGAAGGTTCAGAGTTAACACGAGCAGTGTGGGTGTCTCCATTTCTCCACAGAGCAATTGGCCTTGGCTGCTTGGGAGTGACTTTGCTGGAAGAGTAGCTGATGGAATCTCATCCAGGAGCCTGTGGACCACAGAGAGCTGATGCACAGCATGTGTTGGTTGACAGGTCCCTGGCAGATCATCCCACACGCTTTGGAGATGGACCTGAGGAGCAATGGGATAAGAGGAAATGGCCTCAAGTTACAGCAGGGGAGGTTTAGATTGGATTTGGGGAAGATTTCTTTGTGGAATAGGTTGTCCAGCCCTGGGACCTCTGCCCAAAGCAGTGCTGGAGTCCCCATCCCTGGAGAGATTTAAAATCCACGTGGATGTGGCACTTGGGGCAGTGGTGGCCTTGGCAGTGCTGGGGAGGAGTTGGACTCAGTGATCTTAGAGGTGTTTTCCAACCAAAATATTTCTGTGATTCTATGATTTAAAGTCAGCATTTGGAGAGAAGAGACAGTAAAAATGCTAAACTTTGAGGGTTTGAAATGTTCAATCAATCTACTGCTGTGCAAATTAAGCAAATTGACAGCCAGGATGGGTCAGCACAGGCAGAAGAGGAGTCTCTGCTGGGCTGTTTGGAGCCCACAGCCCCTCAGTGGGCTGAGTGAGAGGGAGAGAAAACACCCAGATGAGCAGCATGGTGGAACAGGGCATGGCCAGGGGCACACAAACCATCCATACCCCAAAATGATCATTGCCTTCCTCTTCCTGACTCCTCTGGCCACTGCAGGTGCATGGGCAGGACAAAGGGAAGCCTGTGCTGCCTGAGCAGGTGGTGGGGAGAGCTCTGAGGAACAGCAGGAGCATTTTGTCTTTGTGGAAATGCAAAGTCAGATTGTGCATTAAACACTCCCCAGCAAGGGGAGACACATTAGAGCTCAAATTAAGAGTTAAAATTCAGAGGGAAATGAAATAAAGAAAATCTTTCAAATACTGAATAAAACACTTCTTATGCTCTATCTGCCCATGCTTTCTGATGAGTGCATGCATTGCATCTTTTGGGAGAGGAGAGGTGTTTTCTTAGCTTCCAGAGAAAAAGTTCTGTTTTATAATTAATATAATAAAATGAAAAGGTGGATCACTGCAAACAAGACATGCCTGTGATTTTCAAATCTGCTGAGTTTAAATGTCTCTTCTGGTGCATAGCTGGCATTAAGGGAATATTTTTTTTTACCTTTTTCTTCGGAGCTGAGTTGCAGAGGTCATGGCAAACCAGAGCTAGGGCTATTCAAAATTATGTTCATGCTTATAAACTATCTTGACTGCTCTAGGCTTTGCTATTTTCTTTAGAGACAAAACATACCCTCACACTCACTCGTCAGCATGCAGCGGAGCAATCTCAGGAGCCTGAGCTTTGTTTTCCTTTTAATTTTTATTTGAAACTCTTCCAAATCCTGGAAGGGTTTCAAATCAGAGAGGGATCTTACCCAAGGACTCATTTTTGAAGCAAAGTCATACAGAGCAGCCTTCTCCTCCCTGGATGTTGTGTAAATGTTGAGCTCAGCCATCAGTGCAGTGGGACACGTTTTTGCCACTGTCTCTGCAGTGGGTTTCCAGTAGAGACCTTCACTGCCAGCCTGGCCCCAAACCCAGCTCTGTCCTTCTGCTTTTCCCTGAGAACACCTGTGTAGTCCAGAGGTAACTTTGATGCTCTCCTTTAGCACAGCACTAAAAAAAAATACTAAATGAAAAAAAGCATAATAATAAGTGAGGCAGGAGAGCAGCTCAGGCACCACAGCAGCAGTGGCAGCACTCCCCAGGAATTATCACAGCACAGTCAACTGCAATTTCTGCTCCATCTAAAAATGTTGATTGTTGGATTCTATATTAAATATTAGATATTGATTGAGTAAAATTGAATGTTTTGTAAGACTGGTAGAGATTATATTCTACCAGGTACTGTGATACAGAACGATGGAGTGAATAATGAGTATCCCATCCCACCCCTGCCATGGCAGGGACACCTCCCACTGTCCCAGGCTGCTCCCAGCCCCAGTGTCCAACCTGGCCTTGGGCACTGCCAGGGATCCAGGGGCAGCCACAGCTGCTCTGGGAATTCCATCCCCACAGGGAAGAATTTCTTCCTAATCTCTGATCAAAACCCATCCTCCTTCAGTCAAGGTTCTCCCCTACATGAACTTATGAATTACATGCACTTATATTTTCCACCTGAATATTATAATACTATGATTATATTCCACCTATAGATATATGTTAGATATATATTCCCCCTATAATATTATATCCTAAAAGGGGTATAAATCCTAGTATTTTTAGGAGTCTCTTACAAGCTAATGTCCCANCCATTCTCTTTGTCCTAACACTACATGAACTACATGCTCTTATATTTTCCACATAGATACTACAATATTGTAATTATATTCTACCTATAGATATATATTAGATATATATTCCACCTATAATATTATATCCTAAAAGGGGTATAAATCCTAGTATTTTTAGGAGTCTCTTACAAGCTAATGTCCCATCCTCTGAGCAGCCACAGGACTTGCATCCCAAGGCTGTTCCCTCATCTCCTGCTGGCAAACCTGTGGTGCACCCCCAGTCCTTCATCTCCAGCTGGACACCTCAACCTCTTGAATTTTCAGGATGGGCTGAGCTTGGTTTTTCCCCAACAGTTCCAGGGATGGACAAAGGGAGCTGTACAACATCCTCTAAAAGGGTGTCCAGGCTCTGCTTACAAATGCTCTGGAGCACAGTGAGACCCCAGACAGTTTTTCCTGCAGCACTGTCATCCCATTTTACAATGCTTCACTCACCTCATGTACCAAATGTAACGTTGGCAGAGAGTGAGGGAAACAAAATCATTTAATTCTGTCATTCCTACAGCACTGTCATCAAATGAGAGATTGGAAAGGAGGTCAGTAGCAAAGGTACAATAGCTGCAGAGCTGAAATATTTCTGATTATTCCTCTATGATACTGTGTTGTTTTCCAAGAGGGAAGTGAGGGCAATGTGTGTGAGAAGACCATTAGAAAGGAAGAAAAAAAACCATCAGGAAAGATCAATGCTTGACTGAGCTATTTTATTAAATTCCCCCTGGATTTAGGCCGAGACTTAAGGCATGATACGATCAGAGCAGATTGCCTTGGGTTATTCCACTCTGAAGTTGTCCATATATCTGACATTGGTCATGACATATTTAATTTGAACTGGAAGTTCAGATTTAATGGTTGAATTCAAGTGGAACGGGGAGCACAGAACCAAGTCGGGACTTACTGTCCATGACTATTGCTGCTCACCTCCCTCAGCAGGCATTAGTGCTGTGAGGGGGGACCTGGGGAGAGCCCTGTGCTCCCTCAGCAACCTTGGATGCAGGGTGAAAATCCCAGGAATGAGTGGCAGGAGCCAGAGTGGTTGCCAAGGGTGAGCTCACCCCACCAAAACCTCTCTGTGATGCAGTTTGCAGGAAGGAGGGGAAACTTTGGCTTCCCCAGTGCCAACAGGAATTTCACTGCTGAGTGTAATGGCATTAACCTTGGTGTAAAATCCCCAGGAAAAACAAAACAGGGCAAAACAAAACAAAGGGAATATTTCCAGGCTGTTTGGTCCAACTGCTTTCTCATTCCCACAGAAATTTTATTTGGACACGAGTCAATAATTCTGTCCATTGGTTACTGCACCAAACAGCTGCTGCTGTTCTATCCCAACTGGTTGGCTTGAAGGGTATTTTAAATATTGTGCTGGGCAAAGATCTAGCACATAAACACTGTTATCTACTGCAAAATGAGAATCAAGTTCTTATGAACACGTTACCCTGTGTCAAAACTGTGTCAGCAGAGCAGAACTGAAGCATAATTAGGAGAAGAAATCCTGTTAGCTGCAGAATTTAGCTGTAGCAGGAGTATTTTCTAGACTTACTTTCTCTCACCACACATTTTGCAGCCCCAGTTATGCTCAGCCTAATAGGCACTGGTAATGCCTTGCACTGACCTCCCCACAGTGCAAAAGTCAGCAGTGCCAAGTCTTTTTCAATGCTTGGAAGGACCCTGCTGGCTCCTGCACTTATGTGGATTCAGTGGGGTTTGACCTCTCCATGAAATCATTATGGAAACAAATCCATGTGCGTTCCCTCCACAGCCAGCAATAAACACAGTGAAGAGCAAGGAAGTGAATGAACATTCAAAATGTGTCAGGAGGAGGGAAACCAAAACAGCTTTCATTTTGATTCCTGCACTGATTTTACAAAGCCAGGCCTTCTCAGCATCATTGTTCCTTTGTGGTTTTTTTGTTGTTTTGGGGTTTTTTGGGTTTTTTTTGTTTTGGTTTGGGTTTTTTATGTGAATGAGCTGACATCTAAAGATGTCTTTGACAAAACACAAATGCCCTGGGTGGCTTCAGCTGATGTCTGTCCTTCAGGGGTTGTCATTTCACACATTGGCAGCTGTGCTGTGCTGTTTGAGGTGAGACACCCAGGCCTGAGGAGAAGGGCACACATCCCTCCCTGGCTGCCCAGCCACAGACAGGCACAGGCACAGGAGGGAGAAGAAAATCCACCTCTGAAGGCTTCACCCTTTCACAGCAGATTCCTTTGGCAGCTTCTCCACCTTCCCTTTGCTGTCTCCGGCCCCTCCATGGAGATGGTGTCCCCACAGCACTCCTGTGCTCTGAAAGCAGAGGAATTCCCACTTCCCGTGAATTCCTGAGCCCAAAGGCTGCTCAGGAGCTGTGGGGAGCACAGCCCCGAGCTCCAGGAGCTGTTCCTCACTGCCAACCCTTCCCCACCCACCCCAGGGTGATGTGGGGGGCAGAGCCAGCTCCCCCAGCACCCACAGCCCCTCCACACCTCACCCACGAGTGGCACTTTAGAGTTTTGGACAGCACCATTAACGTGAGAGGCACTTAGGGAGATGGATCTGCATCCACCTGATGGCTGAGGTCGTTTCCTCCTCCCCTATGATTCATTGGGAGGGAATTAGGGGGAAAATGGGAAAAGTATGCTGATGTAATGGTGCATTTTTTTTATTCCACGAGCTCGTTCATTGTCTTCACCTTGAGCTTTCAGATGGGCTGAAGTCACAGGGCAAACAATAGGAAATCTTCCTTTAAAATCGTGCTAAGGAGGAAAAAAATTCCAAATGAGGGCTCCTTTACAGCCTGCCTCAACTCTGACTTATCAAACGCAAGGTGTTTGTTAGATGCAACAGGTTCCTGGCTACGAAGCAGTGTTCTTACATTCCTCACACCCCCTGTAGGCTTTGAAATCAGTGTTCAAAGTGGACTTTCTGAATTCATGAAAACCCACAGGTCTATAATACATCCCTAATGGAAGTCAAACATGACACCCTAGAGATAAAACACAGTGGCCTTACCCTCTGTTCACAGTAGGTGTCTGTGTATAATAAATATTTTATTTTACTACAAAAACAAATAACTAAACATACCCCCTGTGTTTGTTCTGAACTCTACAGTAGCTTTTGTGAGTTTACTATATTTCAAAGCTGAGGTAGGAAACCACAAAGCCACGTCAGTTCTAATCCATGCTTGCACAAGGCAAGCCAGCTCTGATTCCAGCCCCACCAAGCTCCTGGGACCTGGGTGGCTCTTGGCCCTCCAGGAGAGGACCCATGAGGAGCCCAGATGTGGGGTGGGAAGCCCACCAGGCACAGCCCCAGCTTGCAAAGGGTTCGTCACACCAGAAGCATCCCTGGGGGTTTTGCCACTTTCAGTGGAAGGTGGTGGCCCTGCAGGAGCTCAGCTGAGCTGGAGTGTGGGCTCTGCTCTTCCTGAGGGGTCTCTCATTCAAGGGGGGACACCCAAAATATGTGAATGAGCTGACATCTAAAGAGAAGCAGAGTGTCTTCTCTGAGCTGTTCCATCACGCTCTTGGTTTTACCTGTGACTCTCACACTTCTCCACTGTTCCTTAATTTCTGGGATATTGACTCTGAGAGAGGCAAGCGCACACCAAAATGATCCCCCACCCTTTTCTTCTCCATCTTCAGGAGCTCTTCAGCTCTGGGCCTACGATTATGGAGAAGCTCATTAGCTCCAAAAAAAGGGTGGAAGGAGCCAGCTGGGCAGGTGAGCCATGGTGAGGGCTGTCCCTCCCCTCAGAGCAGGGCTGGCAGCAGGATCTCCTCAGCTTAACCCCGGTGGATACAAAGCACAGCTGCTGTGACCACATGGAATTATTGACTGGGTTGGGTTGGAAGGGACCTAAAAGACCATCTAATCCAGGGGACACCTTCCACCAGACCAGGCTGCTTCAAGCCCTGTCCAACCTGGCCTTGGACACCTCCAGGATGGAGCATCTCTGGGTAATTTGTTGCAGTTTTTATGTCCTGCTGTTCCACCTCCTGAGGTGTCCATCCACGCTGCTCCCTCGGCTCTCTGGATGCAGTTTGATCCCGCTGCTGCTTCCAGGCACAGGTGACAAGTGGAAAGGCACCCTCCTGGTGCAGCCCCATCAATCCCTGGAGGATCCTGCAGCAGGAGCAGCTCCACAGAGCTCAGACCTTTCTCCATCCAGCCCCCAGGAGGAACGTGCTGCTCCCATCACCCACGGATCAGCCTGGGAGACATCACTCTTCTCTCAAGGGCAGCGTCGAACCACCCAACTTTTAAATAGGGATAGATGTGGAAAGGAAAGGGAGGGATGTGCAGTAAATGTGCAGTTGCTGATGAATCACTGAGTTCTGACAGCTTTACACAGATATAACTGCGCCCGGCCAATTTCTCAGCTGGTGTAAACTGGCACCCATCCATGGCCTGTAATGAAGGCAGCCCAATTTACACCAGCCAGCTGACCCATTTTTATTGATTTTCAGTGATTTACACCGGGCTCAGGGTGGAGTAATCCATCGTGGAATCAGGCCCACCAACTGTGGGCCCTAACCTTACATTATCAGGGAGTTCCAAATTAGGATTTCTGGGTCTGCTGTTATTTCATGCTTTTACATCTATCAGAAATGAGCTTTTCTAAGTGCTGCACCGTCAGGGTGTCATTATCTACACACAATCAGAGTCAGGCACTGTAAAAACCCTGAAACCTTGACTTGTGGATTTATACAAGACATTTAATGTTATTTTAACATAGTATTTGGTATGTACTTTTATATGTTTCAGTGGCTTATATCATCATTCTTACTGCACTAAAACTTCCATGTCCTTTTTCTTAAATAATATCCTTGTGTAAATTTTTTGTAAGCTCTAGGTTTATTTTATGACCCATAAACTTTGACAATATATTAAAATCTTGGAGGAATTTAATATCAGGAGAAGATTATCTTTAAAAAATCATTTCTCTGTGTTATAGAGATTTAGACACATTGAGTATGTTAAAAGGTTTAATAGCTGTTTATAAATTTTACTGCAACTGTCAATAACTTCATCATATATTAAACCAGTTAATAGGTCAGCAGAAAATATTTATAACTTGCTATAAACTGTTTACCCAGGAAATAAACTTAATTTCTAATGATAATGAAACATAAAAGTCAATGAATATTAATTTTAATATTTTATCCTAATTTAAACAGATTTACCATTTGTTGTAAACACTGAGCAGAGGAAAAAAGCACTGATTTTTCTAACTCTGGGGGGAAAATTCTCTGAAAGCATAATTGATGGGAGTTAACATTGTACTGGAAGAAGATATTAGGAACACTGAGCCAAAAAATAAGTGGATAAGAAATTTAAGTAAGAAACTACATTTGGAAAGATTTGGATAATTTTAAATAACACCTCCTCTTCCCCATAACTTCTGCAAAGCTGAATTTTATGCCATTTGAAATGTTTTCACACCGAAATCCCATCTTTTATTCCAGTATAAACCTGAACATTCCTGGTCCTGCAGCATCCCACATCCCTCCTGAGCTGCAAGAGGCAACGACCAAAATGCAGGTGCTGGTCTGTCTCTCCCAAAAGGGAAAGTCCAACCACACCTTGTTATCCAGGGCAAAAATAATTCCTATTGACACTGGATGTGTTAAAAAATACCAGAATACACAAATGCCCACAGATCCCCAAACTTCCCAATTAGGAAACAGCCTTATTCCCGTCGTGTTCCCAACCTGGATCACATCACAGATTATTTTCCAGAAAGAAGAGGTCGAATATTGCCAGGATCCCACATGGATCAGGCCGTGTTCCTGCTCATTCCCAAGCTGACTGTGCCTGGTCAGTCACCCCAACTCTGAATTTCCTGTCCTGGCTCCTCCATCCCATGGCCACAGCCACCAGGAAGGACTGCCAAGACTCTCCTCGTGGCTTTTTTCACGCTACAAAGTTGACGAGCTGAGCCCAATTAATTTTTTATATTTAATATTAGGCTTTATTAATCTAGTATTTTATTAATAGAATTTCTTAAATATTTAATGCCAATTTTTATATGTAATACCAAGACTTATTAATCTCCTAAATTTTATTAATAGAATTTTTGTAACTTTTTTTTCTTTTTTTTGCCCTCCCTCTTTCAGGTCGTTTCGGTGTTTTTAAAACATTGTGATGCTAGAGGAAAAAAAAACAAAATAAAAAAAAGGAACAAACAAAAACAAAAAAAACCAAAAACAAAAACAAATAAAAAATCACAAAAAACCACAAAAAAAACCAAAAAAAACACAAAAAAAATCCAAAAAAACCCACACAATCCATCCTCTTGGATTGGGATGGGTGAGGACAATATTTACCCTTCCCTCCTCATTCCCAACCCACTGTGAGTGCTGTGCCCTTATTTCCTCCCTGTGAATCCTGCCAAAGGTGGCTGCAGCCCTCCCTGCACCCCTAACGAGCCCTAATTATCCTTTATTTGTGCATTAAGACCGGGCTCCATAAGCTCCCCCATCAGGAAACTCTCCATTCCACATTCCTCAGGCGCTGTGTGGACGCCATCCCGCCTGCAACGGGATTTTTATTTCATTTTTTATTTCATTTTTTATTTTTTTTTCCAGCCTCCAAATTAGCAGCACAGTCACATAGCAAATTGGAATATGCATGTGGCTCCAGCACTGCTATGGCGTTGCCTTCCCCTCTCCCTGACACTTTTGATGTTGCTCCCTTTCATCGTCGTCACCGTCCTGCCTCTGCAGCAGCCTCCACATCTAAGGCCCTGTGCTGGGCATAATTAGAAGCTGCAGGACCAAGACATGAAGCCTGGGCTCTGGTTCCTCGGGGGGCAGCTCGGGGAAGGGCAGCTGGTCCCTGGGCAGTCCCTGGGTGGGTGTGTGGGGACAGTGTCCACCCCATGGGGACACCCTGGGCTGCCTTGGCTGCGCCCTGCCTGGGCTGGAGGGACACCAAGGGGGTCAGCCTGGACACCCTCTGCTCAGAGAGCTCTGATCAGGGGAGGGGAACACCCCAAAAAGCAGAGGAGATCCCTCTGATCTCTGCCATGGTCTCACCTCTGTCGTCCCAGAGCTCTCCCTCCCAGGGGGAAGGGAAGGGAAGGGAAGGGAAGGGAAGGGAAGGGAAGGGAAGGGAAGGGAAGGGAAGGGAAGGGAAGGGAAGGGAAGGGAAGGGAAGGGAAGGGAAGGGAAGGGAAGGGAAGGGAAGGGAAGGGAAGGGAAGGGAAGGGAAGGGAAGGGAAGGGAAGGGAAGGGAAGGGAAGGGAAGGGAAGGGAAGGGAAGGGAAGGGAAGGGAAGGGAAGGGAAGGGAAGGGAAGGGAAGGGAAGGGAAGGGAAGGGAAGGGAAGGGAAGGGAAGGGAAGGGAAGGGAAGGGAAGGGAAGGGAAGGGAAGGGGAAAGTCCCTGACTGCGCTGGCAGAGCCAAGGGAGCCCTTCCTTCCCTCTGAGAAACCAAGGGACAAGGCTTGCCACCTTCTAAATATCATTTCCTTACCTTTACTGAGATTATTCCCTCCCTGCAGCCCCCCAAAGACTCAAGGCCAGCTCAGATTCCCCACGGGGCCCAGGGCGGGAGATATCTCAGGGAGAGGACCAGGATTACCATGATGTTTGAAGATCTTTATTCGTGGGGGATCCACGTGGAAAGAGGGCAAATCAAGGAAATGCAGGGACTTATATAGGTCTTATCTCTGGTGGGCTGTCTGGCCCAGGGCAAATGGGATAGGGGGAAGGGGTAAAGGTCAGAGAGATATCTCGGCCCTCCAAATCCTGGGCTAAGGGAAAACAGTTTCTTGGGGAATTACAACATTTACCAGGCTATAAATACAAGTTTCAGTGTAATAAAGCCTTTTCCTTGCATTCCACTCCACATCTAGCATCCACGTGCCCCTTGCCATTTGGAAATTTGCTTCTAAACATCACAGTTCTGCTACAGTGCAGTAAAAACAGGGAGTTTTCAGCTTGCTGTTGCATAAGAGGCATCCCATTCTCCCAAAGAATAACCATTTATCTAGGAAAAGTGCTGAACAAACAGGATTTATTGCAGTGGTGCTGTTGGCTGATCACATCATGTTTGTTTTCCTGGGAAGGGATGGTGTTTGGAAAATAAACTTCTTCTTGTAAGGAAACCTGTGTACCTGTCCAACAAAAATATCCTGCTCGTGTGAGGGAAGGACAGCAGCAGCCCTCCCCAGCTGTCAGAGCCTTGGGGAGCAGAGCTGGGGCTGAAGGCACTGGGAGCCAAGGAAGCTGGAGTGGCTTCCAGACAATTCATTCCCAAACTGGGAGGGGTGTGGACAGCTGTGGACGAGCCTCATGCTCACCATCACCTCTCTTTATTCCATGATTTGTAAGCCCCAGTTTGGGTTCTAGCTGAAAGAGGAGACATTTGGGTGAAATAGCAGGAGGAAATCCTTCCCTGGCAGGGTGGGCAGGTCCTGGGATGGAATTCCCAGAGCAGCTGTGGATGACCCTGGAAATGCCCAAGGGTGGTTGGATGGGCTTGGAGCAGCCTGGGTCAGTGGAAGCTGAGATTTAAGGTCCCTTCCAACCCAAATCATTCCATGATTTGGATGTTACAGGGCTCATTCCAATACTTGGCCAGTGTTTTTTTGGTGGTGCAGTGATCCCTAAATGCCTTTACAGACCCTTTTATGCCATGCTGGGCCCACCTTTAGCTGCTTCATGGGAGATGTCCTATTTCAGTGTTTTTAAGAGAGAGAAAAAAGAAAAGAGAGATGTTTCCACTATTATTAATGGTAAAGCTAGAAATAAAAAAAAAAAAAAAACAAAAAAAGATGAAGACACAGCAGTGTGTTTACTCAAAACACTTCAGCATAAAATAATAAAGTCCTAAAAACAAAAGGTACCTCATCCTGCTGCCACCCCACTGGGCACCACAGCGAGGGGGTCTCTGGCACCAGAGCAATTCTCTGACAATACCTCACATTCCACAAAATTAGGCACAGTCGATGTGTTAAGGAGGGAGCGTCAGATCAGCGCTGGCTTTGAATTCCCCTGCTTTTGTCAGCCTCATTATTACAGCTGGAATGTTATTAAAATGCTGCTCTTCGTCTGTTAATAATCATTTCACTCCTCTATCTCTGCCACATGAACTTTAGAACACTGTGAAATGGGTTTTGTAGTTGCGTGTTTTTTTCAAGTTCATTGATCAAACATTTGTACATTTTAATGTTATAAATAATTGAAGAGCCTTCATTTTTCAGTGTTAAAATTAACTTTTCTGTTCTGCCTTTTAAAACCAGAACAAGGGGAAGTGTAATTTAAGCCATGAAAAGGCTGCAAAAATACGTGAAACTCTCTGTAACCCTTTTCTGTGAGACTCTCCTCGTTTCACTTTGATTCTTGCAGAGACTGAAGTGTGTTACAGCCAGCCCTTGACAGGCTCCTTCCAGCAGGTTACTTTGCTAGAGGAGTTCACCTATTTTCAGAGAAGTCTTTAAACACGGGGTGGGTACAAGGAGACTGTTTGAAGCCACCCAGCAGGTTTGGAAAAGCTGGGGGCAGGGAGGAGCTGGAGGAGGTGGGAGCAGCAGAGCCAGACGGGGATGTTCTGATGAAGGACAGCACTTTGTGTCTCAGTGCACATCTTCACTCTCAAAGTGTGTGTTAAATAGGAATAAAACCTTTGGAATGAATGAATGAATGAGGCAGAATGCAGGGAATAGCAAGAGGAAAGCGTTGGGTTGTGTCTGGGAAGGAGAGCAAAACTCAAACTGCACTGGCATCCTGTGAGGACAGTGAAAAACAATTAGGTTTGATATAAAATTCCCATTCCTGGCGGTCCCAGGCCTTCCTGCTGCACCAAAAGTTTCAGGCAAACAGCTACACCCTTCTCTGGAACTGCAGAGCAGACAGAAGATTATCCTGCAGTTTGCACAAGTCTGGGAAAGCACCAGCAAAATTAAAATTATTTGGGCTTGTGGAACAATCTGGTGATGTCAAGTGTGGGATCTTTCACCACAGATCTAAGCCTGACTCTAAATCCAGGTCAGACACAACCTCTCAAGTCAACCAAAGTTAATCAGCAGAACTGGTTCATGAGCTGCTGGAATGGGTCTGTATGGAGCAAGCTGGATATTGACAATTTTTGGGAGAATATCACAAGCAGATGCTTATCCAGCACAGATCAGAAGCCACCCAACCTCCTTCACTGAGGAGCTGTGCTGGGAATTTTCCTGCGAGGGAGTTCCCAGGGGGAATGACTGGGGCTCCCTGACTCCAGCTGGGGTGGGGATACTGTGGGAAAGGCAGATCCCAAATTCAGGGTCAATTAATTTTGCCAGCCCCTGGAGCACCTTCATCCCAACAAACACACAAAAAATTTGGGAGAGGAGCAGCTGCCCACCAGGGGATTTTATGCTGAGCAAACACATACATGAGATAGGATCCCCTAAAAGTTATGGGGAAAATTTTGAATCTTTACATTAAAAGGGGTAAACCACAAAGGCTGGATGTTCCTCCAGCCTTGGATTGCTGCTCACTTGCTCTGAATTTTATGAAAACAGTGTTGAGTGAGATGGAGATTTACTGAAAACACTAAAGCCAGTGTTGATGGAGCAAACAACCCTGACATGGCTCTGCCTGAATCCATTCCAAAGGGAGCATTCCCAGAGCCTCTGTGATGCCAGGAAAAGACAGAGCCCATTCCTCAGCACCAGCTTAAGGAAATGGGCAAAGCTTTCTGCAGCAAATCTCAGTTTGGCCTGAGCAGTGCCCCCTGGCAAAAGCCAGGTCTGGCCACTCAGAGCAGCACTTTGTGCCATGGGCATCAAAGTAAGAGCCAAAATGGCAGATTTAAAATAAAATAATTGCAAAAGTTGCCTACTTGTGGCATCACACTCCAGAGAGCTGTAAATTGGAAGAACTGTTAAAGGAAGTGAAGGAAAAGGGAAATCCAGAAAATGAATACTTGGTTCCCTTGCTATCAACCACAGCTTTGATCTCTCATGTGCTTCTCCTGCACAAAGCAATGGTTTAAGCAGTGAAGAGTGAAAAAAAAATTCTAAAAAAATCAGATGTATGTTGAACAGAGCTGAAACAATAGGTAGGGTGAGGTTCTGTTCTTGATATCCCACTGTTAGCTCCAGGAGATCTGGAGGAAGGAAAACTTACCTCATCTCCTCAGCTGACAGGAAAGAAAAAGACCAGAAATAAATAAGAAAAGAACATAGGGAAAAAAAAAAAAAAGGAAAAAAGACAGCTTTTAGAGATTGTCACAGTTTGAGGGCACACATGGCTCTTTCTTGCAAAATGTAGCCCTCAGTGTGATGTGACATTCCTGTTATCCTCCCCAGCAGGGGAATTGGGGAATGCTCCAGCTGGATCATCAGGGATGGATCCCTGTCACAGATCCTGAGATGTGGCTCCCACCCCATCCCATCCCATCCCATCCCATCCCACCCCATCCCACCCCACCCCATCCCATCCCCAGGCAGGGCTGGGATCCCTTTGGCTCTGCTGCCAGCCTGCCCAAGTGCCAACACTCCAGGAAGAAACTTTTTGCAATCATTTCTTGGAGCTGCTGAACGGAGCTCCTGCCCCGTGCTGCGTTATCAGCCCCTCCAACAACCCCTGCAGCCTTCAGAATTCATCCTGGAATTCTCTGCATCTTCCAAGTTTTGGTCCACAGGAGGTTTCCCCCCTTTTTCCCCCCTCCCCAGCGAGTGCCTGGCTGGTGGGGATGGATTAAGACAAGCACAAGCAGCGCTGCCTGGTGAATTCTTTCTTTGCATGACAGCTGGTTTGAATGTGTTACAGGATTGAGGAGAACATTGGTTCCACACTCAAAGGCAGCCCCAGCTTTTCCAAAAGGCTTTGGCTCCTCCACAAGAAGTTCAGCTGCTGATATTCACTGATTTAATTCTTTACCAAACATGCAGAATCTCTGACAAGCATTTGTTTAAATTACTTACACAACTCGCTGTTTTAATCTTTTTTTCCTATTAATCTGTGACAAACCATGGAATTTAATATTTTTCACCATGACTAATGTATGAAATTTCTTAGCTTTGTCTGTAATTTACAGAGAGCCCTGAATAATTGAGCCTTTAAGTTGAAAGGCTTATATTTTGTTATTCTAGCTGTGATGGCTTGTAATGGTTTGAAGAACCTGAGGGGCTTTAGTGATATGTGCCAATAAAAAAAAATACCAAAACTGATCTCAGCCCTCCTTGTTTTTCTCTGTTGGCCTCCAATTATTATAGGGGGGGAGAAATGAAAGAAAATAAGTAAGAGACAACATGGAGAGAGGGGGGGAAGACCAAGGAATTAATTCAATGACTGCACAGGAGTTTCCAGCACCTCTGCTGTCAAATCCCAGCCTACACATTTTTACCCTTGTTTAATAGATGAATGCTTTGCACTGTCAACCACAGCTATTTCAAAACTCAAAATTATAATGAAAATGTAGGTAAATGGTCAATCTTTCTAAAATCTGCAGACACCCCCAGTCCTGGCACAGATATCTGCTCCCCCAGCTGTGAAGGGCTTTGAATTCAGTAAAGCTGAGCCAGCCCCAGGCCCTCAGGAGACAGGGATTGGGGGCAGATTTGCCTTTCCAGGGTGAAGCCAAATTGTCCAGGTCATGTCCACACTCACAAGAGTGACAGGAGCAAATTGCCACCTGAACCAGAAGAGACCCAGTGGCCCCCAGCCCCTGGCCAGGTTTTGTGAGTGATGGGGCAGGACCTCACCTCTCCCCAGCCCAGCCCACACCTGCTCTGCCAGAAAGCTGCAAGGACCTGGATCCAGTGCTCAATGACCCAGTGGTGGCTCAGAGGACAATCCCCAGAGGAATGTTTCCTGATCTCCACGTGGAATGATGAGAATGAAGACCAGGAGCATCCTGGGTGTTGTGAAACACAACGAGCACTGGTGACATCTCTGTGTCTCATCCAGGAGGAAGAAAAGAGCACAGAGAAGCTGCTGCTGCACATAAACACTGGAAAATGACACAGAATACCAAGAGATCTAATGGCACCTTAGCCTTAAACCAGACAGCACAGAAAGCCTTGGCACAAGAATGTTTTGTATATATATATATATTCCTCGGGTCATGTTATTTCTTTTAAATATTAATCAGAAAAATTGGAAAGCTTTATTATAAAGATGACAAATGCCACTGTGCCTGGAGGAAAGGTTGTGCACAGGATGTGCAAACTTGTACTTATTTGATTCAACATGGTGACTGTGGGCTGCACTTTTAATGAGGGAAATAAAACATCCTCTTAATTGGCTATAAAAGGATGTGCACCACAGACTCACTGAAGCATTAGGCTGCATGGTTAGGACCTACTTTGTAACAATGCCTCATATTTATTAATATTATTTTTATTGGTTGCAAAAAATCTATGAGTTTATCTATATGGTAGAAACAAAAGGCTTTTTTATTTTTTTGGCTTTTTTTTTTTTAAGGGGAAAGAGAGAAAGAAAGAGATTCTATTTTACACAGGATAAATTGAAAACATCAGCATACCCTACAGAGTAATAGCACTTTATCATGATTTATACATGGGAACATAACTGTTGCCAAAAAAACATAGGTGACCTCTCCCTACCCTATATTAATAATTACAGTATGGAGATGGGAGCAGGATATGTAGGACACTCCTCTCTGCTATGAAAAAAAATAAGGGGGGAATTGTGCAAAAAAATATAAAATATAAAAAAAGAGGCAAATCTGACTGGGAAGTGTTGACAGGCGTCGCATCTCGTGCAATGAAAAGCACATTATTGGAATCCACCCAGAAAGCAGGTTTTATTCCAACTGCTCATGTTATATATTTATTTATTTTTGTTTTAAATGAAGGAGGAGCACGCTCTGAACACCCTTTCTGTTCAGGCTGTGGTGAGCACAGGGCACCTCTCTGGAAGCTGCTGTGAGTACAGGGAGGGGCTGGCAGAGGCAGAGCCAAAACACTTGGTGACAACTCCTGAACCCCAGGCAGAGGGGTTTGGGGTCACCCAGAGCACTTGGTGACAACTCCTGAACCCCGGCCAGAGGAGTTTGGGGTCACCCAAAACACTTGGTGACAACATCTGAACCCCAGGCAGAGGGGTGTGGGGTCACCCAAAACTCTTGGTGACAACTCCTGAACCCCAGGCAGAGGGGTTTAGGGTCACCCAAAACACTTGGTGACAACACCTGAACCCAGCCAGAGGGGTTTGGGGTCACCCAGAACACTTGGTGACAACTCCGGAACCCCAGCCAGAGGGGTTTGGGGTCACCCAGAACACTTGGTGACAACTCCGGAACCCCAGCCAGGGGGGTTTGGGGTCACCCAGAACACTTGGTGACAACTCCTGAACCCCAGGCAGAGGGGTTTGGGGTCACCTGAGGGGTTTTTGTGTTCCTTTACAGATCCCCCCACCCATCAGGTTGAGGCCATTTTCCCTAGATGGGTTTCAGCATTCTGTTAAGGAGATTATTTGTTAGAAAAACCATGGAGAATGATAACAGCATTTTTTTACATGGATGCCACTTTTTTAAAAAAAGCATTTTTCCTGTCCTCACTCTGAAAAACTTTAAACCCATCCTTTAAAGGGCCATCTGAAGGATTCCTGTGAATGACTCCCCCAGAAAGGGAGGGGATCCCACACAGGAGCCTCTCCACTCAATGCTGAGGCTGCTGCCAGCCCCTTCCCCAGACATCATCCTGGATGTGCAATGTAACAAAGCCAAAAACACCCTCTAAAATAGAGAGTGAAGAAGAAATTAAAAAAAAAAAATCAGCAAAGGCTGCTTCAATTTACAAATTTATGTTTAAACCTATAAGTGATTGTGTTCTTAAGAGTTCTTGTAAAGCTCTGTTACAATCTTAAACTTGCCATATGATGGAGCTTCCTGGATTAAATATCCCTGCTACTTTTTTCCCCCCCAGTAGACAAGGCAGGAAAAAATCTTCTTCCGAGCTCCACAGTTGATTTTCCAGATTTTTGTCTCCTCAGGCTGGTGAAATGCTGACCCAGAAGGAGCACACCATCACTCTGTGCTAACTCCTTTCTTTGTGCAGCCCCAGGCAGGGAGCAGCGGGGCAGGACACAGCACAGGTGAGCAGCAGCACTAAATCCAGCTGCACTGAGGAGCCTGGGCTGCAGCAGACACATTTTTTCTCCTAAATGCCACACTTAAACTCTCCTCCTTTAGGGCTGAGACCACTGGAGGGACTGGGCAGAAGAAATCTGACACCCACAAAAAATTAAGGCCTTGATTTTATATCAAAGCTAATGGCAGATACCCAGCAGCATCTTTATATCATGTGAGACAAAGCAGCAAGAGGCTGCACTGATTTAAACCCCCTCTTCTCCATTTTTCTTAGGTGAGTTCTGTTTCCCCTCTGAACCTTTCAGGCCCTGGAAAATGTAAAACCACGAGCAGGAAGCAGAGGTTTAAATTATGTCAGACAAGATCAGACAGTGCCTGGAGCAGACAGGCTCTCTGCAGGCCCTCGCTGCCGTGCTGCTGGGGCAGCCTTCTGGGAGAGCAGGAGGAGCTGGGGAGCAGCAGGTAGAGCTGGAAAAATACCACTGGAAAATAACACAGCTCCCTGTGCTGGTCTTCACCCCCACATGTTTATTTCCATAAATGGTGGGGTGTCCTGTCCAAAACAGGCACTGATCCTTTGCTCCTCGCAGCCTCCTGGAATGGCAGGACCAAGTGATGCTTGAAAAAGAGCTGTGAGTGCTGTGGGAAATGCAGGGAGCAGCTCCTCAACATCACCTCTGGCTTCCTCAGGAACTTGGAATTGCCAGATCTTCATCACAACACGCAGATTCCAGCAATTCTGGAAGGGGATGAGACACCTGAAATTAAGGAGAGTGTTTTTGCAGGCTCAGTCCCTGCAGCAGCTCCACTGATACCAGCTCACTGCTAAAACCAACACTCAAATTCACTTCATCCTATTTCCAGCAATTACAGCTACTTCAAATAGGGAATTTTAATGCAAGAAGTGGAATAAATGTCACTCCTGGAGCACGTACATTGCTGTAATCTAATGTGAGTAAGAAGTCACTTGAGATGGAGAAACGCAACAGCCCCTTTAGGGCTGGTGCCACAGCAGAGGCAACAAAAGGGAAACCCTCGTTAATCCATTGGAAATATCATGTTAATAAATGAAAATGAGATAATGACTTTTGTGGCTAGCTGAATCTTGTCTAAAGCCTCTTATGAGCTTCATGTGTCTCAATTAGGGACCGTGTTACGAGGTAAAAAAATAAAAAAAAAAATCAGCTGCGGGCTGAACACAATAAAAAACAAAGTTAAATAAGGAAATGTACTTGGGATTATTATTATTGCAACCCTCCTGCCTGACCTAGAAGTGTCTTATGGTACAGATCCACCCTGAGCTCCCATTACAGCTTTTAATTGGAATTTCAGTAGCTGCTCCCGCCATGTGAGGAATGACTGAGGTTTGCTTTTCCCTTCCCCATCAAAGGACACAAAGTCCATTTATGCTCCTTGATCCCACATCCCTCCATCCCACAGATAAACTCAACACCAATGGCAAAGTCCCAACCCTCCTCCCTCAGTGAAAACCAGCACAGACCAGGCTGGGAACCAGACAGGAGGAGAGGGATGAGTTTCCCACCAGGCAGGGAGAGCACAGAGCCTCCCAAATTTCAGTGTCTGGGCAGGGAAGGAGGAATCTGGTCCCAGAAGACTATTCCTTACAGATTTGAATGTTTGCAGTTAATTAATGTTTTTAATTTGTGCAGATTTGTCACAAATAAACACACCTCACAATTTCAGCTTTTTGAAGTTTTGTTGGAAGAAGTGTTTGACTCAAACCCGGAGCTCCTCTGCTTCAGGAAATTAAGAACCATCCAAAGGGTGCCACATATGAACCTTTATTAGTTTATACCCTCCTAGACTGTTATCAGAGTTGTCCTTCTGCAGCAAAGATATTTATTTCCATAAAACCCACTTTAAATCAAGATTTTCCAGTAAGCAATTAAAAATTTCTACATCCTCATTATCTGGTAGCTAGCGTTCAAAAATGAGAGATATTTATGAAAAACCAATAAAATAAATGGACAGAAACCATCATCTACCAGTGGAGGTGCTGTTGTCCCCATCCCTGGAGAGATTTAAAGGCCATGAGGAGGTGGCAGTTGGGGACAGGGGTTAGTGGTGGCCTTGGCAGGGCTGGGCAACAGATGGACTTGATGCTCTTAAAGTCCTTTCCCAGCACTAACAATTGTATGATTCAAAATACTCCACTTTTCCAAGCCTCTTCTCTAAATATTCCTTCTCCAAAATAGAATTACATTAATTTTTTCCAGTATTTTTGTTGTTGCTCTTTTTGTGGGGTTTTATTTTTAGTGTGGAGTTTTGTTTTTGGGGTTTTTTTTGAGTCACAGAACAGCAACTCTTCGTGAGTTCAGTTATTATAAGTTCATTTGTTATTCATGGAAATAGCAGTGATTATAATGAACTCATTTGCCATTCACGTGCATGTCACACGTCCTTCGGTGGCAGTGCCACTGTCACTCAGCTCTCATTAGGCTGTGCTCTCGTGGTGCTGTCCCTGCTCTGGTCCTGCACTGGGCAGGCTGCTGGGAGCAGGGACAGCCCAGGCACATCACATTCCTGCCTCTACTCCCTATTTCTTACTTCAGGAAAAGCAGTTTTAGCATGTTATGATTCAATAAAAACCACAATTTCTCCCTCAGAATGGTCTTGGGGTTCGTAAACTGCTTTGTTTCCCTTCTGCCCCCCAGCCCTGTGCAGGTCTGAAAACGTGCAAGGGTTACTACAGGAAAAAAAAAAAATTTACAACTTAACATCTTGACTTTGTGCTCCTCTGCTCTTGCTTTTCAGCCACAGTAATTCAGTGGGATCATTTGCTTCTGGAACTCTAAACTTGCCAGGATTTCAGGAATAACTTCCCATCTGAAGGGCTGTTTTCTGTGTGCCTGTGCTATTGCTGCTGAGAAGAGCTCAAGTTTGGAGCGGACATCAAATTCCCTGCTCAATTCCATCAAGAAGCAACCAAGTCCCCAATAATTTTCATATTTCTGCACAAGATGATGAACAGGGATGCTCCAGAGGCCCTGGAGGAGCGAGGGGCTCAGGTCACACTCAGTTGAGTGGGATTTATTTCCTTGAACCGTTTTGGCCCCTCTCAAATCCTCCACTCCTTAACCACGCCAGCGACCGACCGCGAGCTCCTCGAGGCGCGACGCCGCGGGAGCCATCACGGTGACTTAAAGCACAAAACCAGCGTGGCTAAGGTCAAAAGTTCTTCCAAAAGTCTAATATATACATCACACACCTCCCCAGAGGAGCCAGCTCTAGTCACCTTAATCCTGAATCAACACTGCCTCTGTAAGCTCAGCCCACGCCTCGCCCTCCGGGGCCACTCCTGCGCTTAAATTTGGACGCGGGAGCCTTGACGGATTTGGGCTGTGGATCAGCAGGGAAAGGAACCTGGCGCTGCTTCTTGAGGGCTCGCAAAGCATCGTTAAGGCTTTGTATCCCACCAGCCTCTGACCTCTGGCAGGCACTGGACTCTCCAGGACCCCAGCAGGCACTGGGAGCCTCTCCCGTTAAAGCCACGCGGCACCTCAAGTTTGGCACATCAAGGAAAAGAGGAGGGAGAAGAAAAGGATTCTTGTTTCTTTATGCAAATTAATTGTTCTGGAAAACCTGGTGTGCACACGAAACCAGCAGAAAACACATTGGTGTTAAATTTCCCTGGGACAGATGAACAGAGAGAGTTTTACCTCCAAGCAAGTGATGAGACTTAGATAAGTGCCCATAGCTTCAATTTTTAGAAGAAACAAAACAAAACAAAACAAAACAAAAAAGGAAACTATGAGCAGCTCTTATTTCTGTTTCAAATGAAAAGCCCTTGGTTGTGGTCAGGGCCACTTGGGGGTCACTCATCCATCATCAAAACAGATGCCATCCCAAATTTCCTAGCTGGCACCACCAGCAATGTCGCTATTTCCATGTGCAGGCACTAAAAGCTTTTTGGGGCTTGTTTCCCCTCACAGAGGTAAATCACAGTGTGGGGAACGTGCTCCACATGAATGATGGTCACTCTGACCACGGCTGCTCTCCCATCCATGTACAAAGGGATCACGCCAAGACATTTACTGGATTAAGCAGGATTTTGGCTCCCATTTGTCATTTTGGCCATTTCTGGTGCACACCCTCCCACTGCACAGCGCAGGGACCGTGTCCCTGCCCCTCACACACGGAGCAAACGTGACTCAGCTTGGTCTGCCAGAGGAAGCAC
Source organism: Alaudala cheleensis (assembly GCA_013398995.1). Taxonomy (NCBI): domain Eukaryota; kingdom Metazoa; phylum Chordata; class Aves; order Passeriformes; family Alaudidae; genus Alaudala; species Alaudala cheleensis. The sequence goes on from VWYE01006606.1 coordinate 46,797, forward strand.
AACCCAGCCCTCGGGAGTTATTCCCACTTTTGGCACCAGCACAGATCAGCACAGCTCGGAGCTGGACTCCACGGGCAGTTTATTGACCTATCAAGAAAATGTGCAGGCCAGGCTCAGAGATGTTTAACTCAGGAATAAATCTGGTGATTCATGGTTTAGCTGACACCTCTGAAACTGGGATTTGCAGCTTGTGTGCTCAGGGAAGGCTGAAAGGGGACCACTGCCCAAAGGGGCTCCAGGAGAGCTGGAGAGGGGCTTTGGACAAGGGGCTGGAGTGACAGGACACAGGGAGTGGCTTCCCACTGCCAGAGGACAGGGAGAAATGGGATATTGGGAAGGAGTTTTCCCCAACCAGGGCCTACATTCAAAACTGTATGTGGACAAATCATTCAAAAATTGGGATTTTTTTCTCCTCCCCAAACCTATTTATGGTTCTTTGGTAAAACAACTGAGCTTCACAACAGGCTAAAAACTTCACAAACCCAGCGATTTTGGTAGGTTTAAAAACAAAGATGAAAATTTCTGTTTGCCTTTTGGTGCTTCCCCCAGCCCTGACACCCAGGCAGGATAAAATTCCAGGAGTTGATGTTGTCTCAGCTGAAAGATTGAGATCAATTGCAGCTCAGTCCAGCAAAACATGCAGATTCAGCATTCCTACACCCAAACACGTGCCCTGCTCGGATTTTTGCTTCAGCATCTCCTGAAAACATTTAAAAATGCGTTAATTGACTGCTTGTTTATACTCTGCAAGCAAGATCAGGAGGAATATCAATACAGGGAGACATAAGACTTGCAATAAGAGTGTTGCACATCTAGGCCAAAACACCCTTTTTGTGTTGCTCTGCTGCTCCCAGTAAGTGCACGGCAGCAATTTGCATCGAACTCACAGAGCTTTGCTGCACCAGTCAATTCAGATCAATAGCAAAAGGCTTTTACAAAGAAAACAAGTGTTGTGTGGAAAACAGTTCAGGCAGCGGGAGCGTTTCACAGTCGGGGTTGGCAAATCAACAGAGTTTTATCTGTGGTGAAAAAGGAGCCTGTCAGGTTTAAGCTGAGCTCTGATTTCCAGCGTGTTTGGCCACTTAGAGGCACACAGGGCTTGGCTGGGCAGGTC
>VWYE01006606.1:48118-61898 GCA_013398995.1 Alaudala cheleensis
GGATTTGGGCTGTGGATCAGCAGGGAAAGGAACCTGGCGCTGCTTCTTGAGGGCTTGCAAAGCATCGTTAAGGCTTTGTATCCCACCAGCCTCTGACCTCTGGCAGGCACTGGACTCTCCAGGACCCCAGCAGGCACTGGGAGCCTCTCCCGTTAAAGCCACGCGGCACCTCAAGTTTGGCACATCAAGGAAAAGAGGAGGGAGAAGAAAAGGATTCTTGTTTCTTTATGCAAATTAATTGTTCTGGAAAACCTGGTGTGCACACGAAACCAGCAGAAAACACATTGGTNAGAGGGAGCAGAAAAGGATTCTTGTCTCTTAATGCCAATTAATTATTCTGGAAAACCTGCACACTAAATTGTTCTGCACATGAAACCAGCAGAAAACACATTGGTGTTAAATTTCCCTGGGACAGATGGACAGAGAGAGTTTTACCTCCAAGCAAAGGATGAGACTTAGAGTAAGTGCCCATAGCTTCGATTTTTAGAAGAAACAAAACAAAACAAAACAAAACAAAAAAGGAAAATACGAGCAGCTCTTATTTCTGTTTCGAATGAAAAGCCCTTGGTTGTGGTCAGGGCCACTTGGGGGTCACTCATCCATCATCAAAACAGATGCCATCCCAAATTTCCTAGCTGGCACCACCAGCAATGTCGCTATTTCCATGTGCAGGCACTAAAAGCTTTTTGGGGCTTGTTTCCCCTCACAGAGGTAAATCACAGTGTGGGGAACGTGCTCCACATGAATGATGGTCACTCTGACCACGGCTGCTCTCCCATCCATGTACAAAGGGATCACGCCAAGACATTTACTGGATTAAGCAGGATTTTGGCTCCCATTTGTCATTTTGGCCATTTCTGGTGCACACCCTCCCACTGCACAGCGCAGGGACCGTGTCCCTGCCCCTCACACACGGAGCAAACGTGACTCAGCTTGGTCTGCCAGAGGAAGCACAACCCAGCCCTCGGGAGTTATTCCCACTTTTGGCACCAGCACAGATCAGCACAGCTCGGAGCTGGACTCCACGGGCAGTTTATTGACCTATCAAGAAAATGTGCAGGCCAGGCTCAGAGATGTTTAACTCAGGAATAAATCTGGTGATTCATGGTTTAGCTGACACCTCTGAAACTGGGATTTGCAGCTTGTGTGCTCAGGGAAGGCTGAAAGGGGACCACTGCCCAAAGGGGCTCCAGGAGAGCTGGAGAGGGGCTTTGGACAAGGGGCTGGAGTGACAGGACACAGGGAGTGGCTTCCCACTGCCAGAGGACAGGGAGAAATGGGATATTGGGAAGGAGTTTTCCCCAACCAGGGCCTACATTCAAAACTGTATGTGGACAAATCATTCAAAAATTGGGATTTTTTTCTCCTCCCCAAACCTATTTATGGTTCTTTGGTAAAACAACTGAGCTTCACAACAGGCTAAAAACTTCACAAACCCAGCGATTTTGGTAGGTTTAAAAACAAAGATGAAAATTTCTGTTTGCCTTTTGGTGCTTCCCCCAGCCCTGACACCCAGGCAGGATAAAATTCCAGGAGTTGATGTTGTCTCAGCTGAAAGATTGAGATCAATTGCAGCTCAGTCCAGCAAAACATGCAGATTCAGCATTCCTACACCCAAACACGTGCCCTGCTCGGATTTTTGCTTCAGCATCTCCTCAAAACATTTAAAAAATGCGTTAATTGACTGCTTGCTTATACTCTGCAAGCAAGATCAGGAGGAATATCAATACAGGGAGACATAAGACTTGCAATAAGAGTGTTGCACATCTAGGCCAAAACACCCTTTTTGTGTTGCTCTGCTGCTCCCAGTAAGTGCACGGCAGCAATTTGCATCGAACTCACAGAGCTTTGCTGCACCAGTCAATTCAGATCAATAGCAAAAGGCTTTTACAAAGAAAACAAGTGTTGTGTGGAAAACAGTTCAGGCAGCAGGAGCGTTTCACAGTCGGGTTTGGCAAATCAACAGGGTTTTATCTGTGGTGAAAAAGGAGCCTGTCAGGTTTAAGCTGAGCTCTGATTTCCAGCGTGTTTGGCCACTTAGAGGCACACAGGGCTTGGCTGGGCAGGTCACAGCACCCTGGGCAGCAGGATGAGGCCCTGGCACAGCTCCTAACTGGGGAAAAAAATACCTGTACTGTGGGAGAGCAGAGTATTCCTCTGGGTCTCCTGGATGGGCAGCAGCCAGGACAGGGGGCTGGTCCTGCATGAGAGACAGCAGTGGCTTTGATCTGACACCTTGGAGAAGGCTGCCAGAGCTGCCTGAGGATTTGGATGACATGAGGATTTGATTGGTGTGATTTTTATTATATCACTGGGTGTGTAGATATTAGTTTTAGATTTTTCTGTATACCTATTATGGGGCAAAGATGGAGGCAGATCAATGTGATAAAGTCACATTTTCCTGTCTTTTTCTTCCTCTTCCTCTTTGCAAAGGGTGATGGTTTTTTAGGATTGGGTAAAGGTGTGATTTCACTGTGTGACTTGGATTTTAGTTATTGGATTTTAGAGGAAAACAGTGTTAACGTAGTTTAGAGTATAAAAACCCAGGTGCTGTTCCTGGGCGGGGAGAATTCACTTTTCCAGCTGCCTGTGAACACCACGCTGGTGTGACTGAACCTAGAGATAAGACTTCTAAAATAAACATCTTCAAACTGCAACCTGAAGGCTCTTGGATTCCTTCTTCCAAGCACGGGCAGTGAGAAAACAGCCATTTATCACCATCCAGGGTTATCTCAGAAGAGATATCCCAGCAACATACAGCAGCTCCAAGCACCTGATCCCTGTGCAGAGATCCGGGGTAAAACCCTCCTGACCAGAGCAGGGAGACCTGAGCAGCCTGATGGTGAATTTGGCATTACCTTCACAAACCAACTGCTCCATCTGCTCTGGTGGTCATGGAATGATGCAGTAGAAAGAGGTTCAAGACTGACTCTCTGCACGGATGGTGAGGGTGAGTTATGGACTGAAAGAGTTCTCAGTTTTTTCCTGAGCAGCAGCTATTAATTGTCGGAGTTATCTCTTCTGAGATTAACCCCAGCAGTGTAAATCTTTCTTCTNATGACTCGTTCCTGAAGGCAGCGGAGGAAGATGCAGACAAATGAGGAGCAGGTTAAAGAAGAAATATGGTTTCATAGACACAACAGCTTCATGCTCTGGGAAGAGAATGGAGTTATTCCAGCTTCTATCAACTCCCTGTTTTGTTCCTGTTTGGAACTTGAAGAATGAAATTAATAGTTCCTGTTTAGTTCAATTAGACAGCTGTCAAAATTAACTGAAAGGGGGGGAGAAGTGACAAGGAATTATCAAAGCAGGAATTCTGAAAGGAAAGGAACTTTCTGACATTTGGATCTTGGCCCTACTAACAGAATTAGAGAATTCCAGACTGGAGTGGTTTGGAATGGACTTTAACAATCATCCAGTGCCACCCCCTGCCATGGGCAGGGATGTCTTTCACTATCCCAGGCTGCTCCAAGCCCCATCCAACCTAAGCTTAAACAATTCCAGGAATGGGGAATCCACAACCTCTCTGGGCAAAAAGGGTCAGCACACTGTGCTAGACCCCTGCTGGCTCAAGAATTTATTTCCTTCTGGCAGTCAGATATTAATATATAATACTAAAATACAAAATTTTGTACTAAACAGTACTAAAACCAGTATTTTAGGGCCATCACTCCTAATCAAACCCACCAAGAGAAATACACACAAACTGAGCAGACCCATGACCAGAACTTCAAAGCTTAAAAAGCATTTTCTTGTTTCTCATTGGGTGAGAGATTTATTTAAAGGTTCCAGCTGAGTCTTATTTTAGCCATGTTCATTTTCCAACTGTTTGCAGCAAGGAAAAAAAAAAAACAACAAAACAAAAAATACTCCAAACAAGCACAGTTCAGGAAAATGGATTTAAATACCAAGAAAAATGGGAGGGGCATTGTTCTCTGCTGCTACAATCTGAGGGAAAAAGTGATTTTTAGAGCAGAGAGGATGCTGTGGTGCCTGTCTGTTCTGGCTCACATCACATCACCAGTGTCACTGAGCATCAGGCAACAGTGGCATTTCTATTTTTGTGCATAAAGTTCAGTACACATTGGCTAAGAGAACACAAATGCAGCTCCCATCACCTAAAAAAAACATCCACTGCCTCCATTTATTCCATCCTATTTCTCCATGAATTAGTGCACTACTACAGCTTTACAATTAGGCTACTTTGCAGGTCATGCAAAAGCATTTCTGGACAAGAACTAAAATGAGTAAGATCTCTGCTGGCCGCTTCCTTGTAGGTCAGAGCACACAGACACATCCCTTTGCTCACTGGCATTTCAGGACTGATGTACTTTTTGTTTTTAGCTGTTTACACGAGCCTGGCAAGCCCAGACCCTGGCACGTGTCGTGCTTGCAGCAGTGTGACTTCATGCTCTGAGAGAACTCAGGAATCTTTCATATTTACTGTGGGATTTTTATAATAAAGGGTGGGTTTGGGTTGGTTTTTGGGTCTGCTTTTTTTTCCCCCCTCACATTTTATTCTGTTTTCCTCCTGATTCTGAAAATCTGGGGGATTTTATTTACAAAGAAGGGGAAAAAAATTGGCCTCTGGGGGTGATGCAGGTTCAGCAGAGGATGCCCTTTATAAGAGTTGAACCTAAAGGGTTCATTTTCCAATGATTTTCCATGTTCATTTTCCAACTGTTTGCAGCAAGGAAAAAAAAAACAAAAAACAAAAAACACTCCAAACAAGCACAGTTCAGGAAAGTGGATTTGAATAACACCAAGAAAAATGGGAGGGGCTTTGTTCCTGTCTGTTCCTTTGTGCCACCTGGGCTGCTCATTTACACACTGAAGGTACCACCTGCCCCCTGACCCACCACACACCTTTCCTTGCATGTCTTGATAGCAAAGATTAATTGTTTGGCCTTTAACTGTGTAATTAGTGAAGAGCTGGGTTATGCTAGAGCTGATTCTGCCCCCAGCTCCATTATTCCTGATTTTCCAGCACAATTAGATGGCAATGAAGGCTGCTTCCTTTTTCTCCCTGCTTGAATCAAACACATCCATATTCTCATTTCTGCTCCTTTTTTCTTTTTTTTTTTCACTTTCTACTTATTTTATCAACACACATCCTGGGAATCTGAGTAAACTCCCAGAGTTTATCTCTAGTTCATCTCCTCTCAGCTTTCTCCTCAGCATCTTGAAACCTTCAAATCAGATCATCCTTTCAAGAGCTTGTTGTTCCCCCAAGTGAGTACAGATCCAGGTTTCCCAGGCTCTCTGCACGTAGCAGCTCCACAAATTCCCTTTCTGCCATTGCTGCTGTCATCCCCTGCCCTTCCCAATCCCTGGGGTGTCCTTTGGGTGCCAGAGTGTCCCAGCCTCGGGCACAGCAGCCACAAGAGAGCCAGGTGAGTGTTTCACAATGCAAACTCTCACATTTTCACACTTGTGAGGGTTTAACTTCTGCTTTGCATTAGTTCTGCACCTGCGGCTCTCCCAGAGCTCTGCCAAACCTTTGTTTGGGGAATGTTCCCACCATTTAGAGCTACAAATGTAGAAACCCACAAACAGAGCTGATGGGTTGTTTTCTGCCACCCTTCCCCAGCCTTGTGCAGGAGTTCTCTGCAGGTTTCATCCATCACCTGCACGTTGTTCACCTCCCTGGGTAACACACCCACTCAGGTTTTTCCAGAGGGTGCAGAGAGCTGGAGTTTAACCCTCAGGATCACGGGATCAGGGCTGGAAAACCCCTCCCAGCCCATGGAGTCCCAGCTGTGCCCCATCCCCACCCTGTCCCCAGCACTGAGTGCCACCTCCAGCAATCCCTGGGACACCTCCAGAGATGGGGACTCCAAACCTCCCTGGGCATCCCCTTCCCGTGTTTAACCCTTTCAGGTTGTGAAATCAGCTGGAGATTCCTCCTGCCTCCACTCACACCTCACACCCTCCCTCTCACACCAACATCACTCCAGCCCACACCCCAGTTCTGTGAGCAATCCTGTTGGATCAGTGCCCTGAGCCCAAAAAAAAGACAGAATTAAGCCCAACATTCTGGCCTGTGCCTGCTTTCCACATCATCTCCCTAAAAAAATCCCCCTGATTTGTCAGACAGGATTTACCCTTTATGAAACCATGCTGACTGCTTTATTTCTCCAGATGTTTTGTGATCTCATCCTTTATTAATGTTTCTAGAGCTCTGCCTACACCAAGGTCAGATGTACTGGGCTATTATAGCCTGGCTGCTTTTCCCAGCCCTTTTTTTTTATCCTGCTCTCCTCCAAACTGGGGTTGTATTTACTTCTCTCTACTCCCTTGGTGTCTTCCCTGGTCTCAAAGGAGCCCAGATAAAAACCTTCATTTATTGAACCAGCAATCTCTTCAGTGATCTTGTTAAAGATCCCCCAGTACGTAACTCCCACTACCTCAGAGCTTCCAGGGATTTTAACTTACACAAGCCTCATTCCAGCACAAAATTATCATATCCCAGAAACTTTGCTTCTATTCAGCCTTGTGAACACTGAGGAGAAAGAAATGTTCAGGATTTCTAATGGAGTTTGGGAATCTGAGTGCTCAGTTCCCACTGTAATTAATGGGGCAGGAGCTTCCAAACCTCCTACAGAAACTGGAACCTCAATGTTAAACCTATCAAATCTGTACAGAACCTACTAAAACCTAATGAAATTGTAAATAGCTGATACATGGCCTTCATTTTTTAAGCACATATTGTTGGTAAATATTTAGGGGGTTTTTTTGGCAATATTTATTTTCAGTCCAGATAGTTCAGTAAAGCAGCCAGTGACAGGATTTTTTTGTTTATTTATGTTTTTTTAAGGCTGCTGGCTCTCTGGGTTCCATCTGGGAGGCCTCAGCATTGGTGAATATCCTCAGTTTTGACATGTTCTGTGCTTGCCATGGGCAGCCAGAAGCCTCTCTCCCACCCTGACTCCAGCCCCAGACACTCAGGCCCTTTCCTTGTCCTCTCACATTCACCCAGTGTCAAGTTTAGAAGTTTTTTACCAAAATCTTCAAGTACCAGCAAAGCACAAGTAATAAGGAGCTTTTAAGCCAATTCCTGCGTTTGTGCAGCCTTTCCACAGGACCATTGGCTGACCCATCCCCAAACCCCCTTCCTTCAGTGTTCATCTCAACCAATTCCCCTCATTCCTGCATCACCCCCAAGAACATTTTCCATGCTTTTCCAGCTGATCTGCACTGACACTGTCATCACTCAGCCACGCTTTGGGGAGCTGCAAAACCTTTGCTTTGGTCCCTGAAGGAGCCTGAGAGGTGACAGAGGACACAAAGTCCATCCCTCTCCTCCAGGACAAGGAATCAACCCTGCACCCCCAGACCCCACTCTGGCTCCTCACTCCTCACTCCTGCCAGGTGTAATCCCACTGCTATTCCCTCTCCAAACCAGAAGGAAACTCCAGCAGATTTGCAGGAACTCTCAGTATAAATCTCTTCTTTCAGGCCTTGCTCCTTCTGGAGCTTTCTGCCTTTCCTCCATGCAGATTTCCCAGGCAATTGGAACAATTGATTTTTTGAGGTCCCTCCCAACCCAAAGCAGTTTGTGATCTTTGAATCTGGGTTTTACCTGATGAACTTTGGGCTCCACTCACCACTGGTGGCCAAACAAAAGAGAAAATGCCTCAAGTCGTTGTTTTTCTGGAGGTCTGGGTTGTTTGTTGCAGGCTGTCTCCAATGACACCGAGTTTAGAGGCTGCAGGATATTAATATTAACAATGTAAATAACAGACAATTCTTCAGAGGGCAAAGGAACTTGTCTCCAATTTTCAAAGGATGTGCTTTACTTAACTAAGGCTAATTAGCTGTGATCTTCATAGAAGCAACCAAAAAAAAATTCATTTGATTTTACATTTTTAAACAGCTGCAAAAAACATCCTATTTATCCAAAACAGACTTTTAGAATCATTACCAAGTTCTTGAGCATGTACAAATTACTGTCCCCAAGATTATTGTCCTTATACAGAGTATTTAGAGAGAATTTGTTCCTTGCAGCACTCTCCAATCATTGCAGGGAATTTCCTTCTGAGGAATTCATTTCTCCAGTCCTGGCTTGTCAATACCTACTGGTTACTTCTTCTTTTTCCTGCAAATTTGGGCATTCATTGTAAGAACCCCTGATGTTTCCATGTCATACACAACATTTCCTAGAGCCAAGTGGAAAGAATCTGATTACAACAAGGACATTTCTCAGCTTTGGGACAGTTTGTGCCCTGAACAAAAGCTGAGGGGGGTGATTAAAAAAGCATTTCTAGAGAAGATGTGACTTGAAAGCAGTGAGCAGGACGAAGTGTCCAGTGCCTGATGAATCCAGCTTTCCAAAAGGTAATGGAATCCTAAATTCCAGTCCTTTCCATGGGATTGTTCTCACACACTGAACACCCTTCAGCAGGAGCCCCATCTGCTGCCTGAGCTGCATCAGCCTTTCTGCTCTTAGAGGGGAGGCTGAACCTTCTCAAAACTCATTAAACCTCCTCTTCTTGCACCTTCTGTACCACTTTGCTTCACCTGAGCACGGAGGGAGGCTGATCTGGGGATGTTCTGGGAGCCTTCCCCAGGTTCTCACCCTGCCTGGGCCAGAAGGTTCCTGCAGCTCTGGTGCCTGGGTTCACCCACAATCAAATCCCCCTCATGTTTTATGTGCTTTGGAGAGATCCCTTCCTTCCTTCCTCAGTGGCCGTTGCTGTAATTACACAAATTATCTGCTCCACTGTCACTTCCCAGTCAAAGGTGTCATCAAAAATTAAAAATTCATGTAAAAACCAGAGATGTGACTCCTCTGAGCAGACAGTTCAGACCTGAGCTGGTTTCACAATGTTTGGTCTCACTTCCCACGTGCAGCGAGGAGCTGAGCTGAGGCACAGGCGGCTGCCTGGCCCTGCAGCTCACAGCACTTCATCCTAAACATCATCTTGCTGCTGAAATTCAGGCCTCAAATTCATTAGGATTTCATTGAAGTACATTTTATTAACGTATTGATGTGCTGCAGCCATTCCAAATGCTGCTCTGGCACTACCAGTGTCCATGGAAAAGTCACTCACCACCACTCCCACCACCACAGAGGGGTTTGGAGGAGGAATTCCCACCTGGAGAAGGGCAAGGAAGCTGCTCCTTGGGATTTGTGTGGCACAAATTTGGGGCTGAGGCAGCAGAGCATGGCTGAGACAACTGAGAACCTCTGGCTGAATCTGCTCTGATCACAGATCAGGAACGAGCCTGAGGGGGGAAAACACCTCACCTGGAACCCCTGCCCTTCCCAGGAATGCTGAGGGTACAACTGAGCTTTGGTTCACAAATATCCAAGGAAAAACACTCACTTGGAAAGCTCCAGGGGGAAAAGAGGGAGGGAAAACAAAAAAGGAAAGAAGCAGAAACCTTGAGCAATGCCCCAGCTCTGCCCCTCAGTATCCGAGGAGGATTTTGTGGCTGCACAATTCCTGCTAGGGCTGGAAATGTGGGCTGGGTTTTTATTTTCAATCCAGCAACACCTCTAGACCAAGAACAGTTCAAAGTCACTTGTACCACCTCAATTATTTTATGGCCACAGCAAGTGCAACCACACAGGAGTTGTTGTCTGGATGTTGCCATTTGTTTAAAGTTCAAAAGGAGGAGGGAGGAGCTCTGACCATTTCCACCAGCCCATATTTGTGCAGCAGAGAAAGTTTTGTGTTTACTCTACAAAGGCCTCCATCAGAATGAAAATACTCTGCTTTTTGGAGACAGAGTTATCAATTTGAGCTGAGTTCTGAGGCTGGATGTGCCCACAGACCCATTCCCAGTGTGGGTGTTTCCTTATCCAACCACTTCATTGCCCATAAAGACTCATCCTGGAACATGATGGAAGAACCAGCAGATGTGACTCATTAAAGTCTCATGTAGAAAGCCTGGAAATCTGGGAAACCTTATTTTCCCAGACCAGGACAGCACTTCAAGCTTAAATAAATGCTCTGGATCAGCTTTTTCTTTTTCCCCCTCCTTTTTCTAAGCAGGATTTTCAGGGGAGACAAAAAAAAAATAAAAGGAAAGAGACATTCAGGAAAGAAATAAATTTTATTTAAAGATTGAAGGAGTGATGAAATAATGATAGTTCTTCTTGAATGTAAAGATTAGGCTGCAGCTCACAGGTGTTCTCTGCTGCTCCTGGAAGAGCTCAGCCTAAGGAAAAGCTGAGCTTTGAGGGCAGCCCTACAGCACCACTGCTGTTTTTCCACCTGACTCCTCAGGGAGAGACTGAAGGCAAAGCTTGGGGGAACAAGATGTGAGGTTTGGGCTGGTTTTATACTCTGAGAAATCCTGGAAGATCCAATTCATCCAGGGAAAGAAATGTCTTGTTCTTCCCACAGACTTCAGTGGGGCAGGAACTCACTGAATTCACCAATGTAAACTGTAGAAATAAATACTGGGTGTGTAAGAACAGAACATCCAAAATGCAGCATAATTTGGAAAGGAAAAAAAAAGCTTAAAACACACAAAAAATTTTAAAAATCCTCCTGGCTATACTTTATTTAGTTCAGTTAAACCCAGCTCAGGAAGCTGGAGGATCTTGCAGGACTTCCTTGCTGGAATGCACACCAAAAGAGTGTAATAGAGATAAATAAGAAACTATTATTTAATGCATCATTTCTTTCACCTGGCATTTATCCTAAGACTAAACCCTGAAATTTATGCTCAACACAATTTAATTCAAGTCCAGAGCAGTTGTTGAACTGTTCATATTTGGTCCAGTTGTAACAACCTGGTTGTTTCTGCACCACAGCCTAAACTTCCTTCAGATACAAGGTAGTTTAGTGAAAACAAACAAACAAACAAACAAAACAAAAAAAAAAAACAAAAAAACCCAAAACAAAAAAAAAAAAAAAAAAAAAAAAAACACAAAAATTTAAAATAAGATTTGAATGGATTCATTTCATTTGTGCAGCATTTTATCCTCAGCATTTTTCCACTCAGAACCTCCTGGGATTTTTTTTGGTGATGCAACAAGAACTGGTAAGAGGAAGGAGCAGCGGTGAACTCTGAGTATTTGGAATATTGCACAGAGGGGAAAGCCCATAAAACTGCAGAGAAATCCTAAAATAACCTTCTCTTTGGGTGGATGAAGGAATTTGTGAGAATGGAGAACATGCAGTGCTGAAATTTTCTTCATTTGTCTTTAAAAATGTAAATATTTAGGACGGGAGTGTATTTTCTGTGAGGCCACGGAGAAAAGCAAGAATTATGTATTTGAAGCACAATTTGAAATGAAAATCTATTAAAAGAAAAACTTAAAACTAATTTTAAAAATTGCTCTTCCTGAAAGCAAACAGGAAAAAAATTAGAAACACAGTTCATAGCATAACTCAGGAATTCTACCATTAAATTTTGGCTGCAAATAGAGTGCACTACCACCTTAAAAAAAATTATATATATATCTGACCGATTAAACAATTCCTTTACCTCTCCAGGTGACACAAATCCAGCTTCATTCACCTGAGCCTCGATTGTTTCATTATTGCAGCATGAAAGAAAAACAAAAGTTTGCAACTTTTTCATTGATGTGGCTTCAGCAAGACCTTCCGAAAGCTCTTAATCACAGCAGAGCTTTTGAGACCATTACAAAAAGTGCTGCCGCCCCTCCGAAAGCACGTCCTGCCCCAGACCTCGCACAGGAGGGGTGGGAGGACAGGACACGGGTTCAGCCAGGACCTGTGGAAAGGTCCCCGGCGCTCACCTGGAAAGAGGATGTCAAAGAGACAGCAAAAATAAAACCTCACAGCGGCACCAAATCTCCTTCCAAGCTGCAAGAAAACCCTTCCCAGGAGTCCCCCCTCCTCCTCCCGGGGTGCTGCTGTGCTGTCCCCACCTGGATTTACCTTTCCCAAGGCCAAATCTCCTCCCTGAGTCAGCGCTGGCCGCTCCAGCCCTGACCAAACCTTGGAGGGCACAGGACAGGGCTGGAATCCAAGGAGAATGACCCAGAGAATCCCAGCCTCCTCCCCCAGCTCCTCTCCATTATCTCCCAGCTCTGAGGAGTTTACAAGTTGCTAAAATTGACGGAGACAAAGATCAGCAAAGAAAAAAAAAATCTTCATTCGGCCCTGAAAAGCATCGGTAGGATGGGAAGAGGGAAGAGGACAAATCTCCCTCCATTGGGAATATCCCTGTCAGGCTTTGGGAAGTTCATGTCCCAAATCACCACCTCATTGTCATTAATTTTTCTGCTCTCTTGGAAAACAAACAGGCCAGCGGCGTTGAGTCTTCTGCTGTTCCCACCTCTTTGTTTCCCAGGAACTGCTTTCCGATCGTCTCTTTAGGGATGTGTGACTCTCCTCTCCGATTTTAAACATTCCCATGGCGATCCCGATACTTTGCAAAGCAGTTTCACCTTGGCTGCTCTCGATTACCTGCAAAGCACCGGCCCGGGAGGTTCCTGCTCAAACTGGGCTCTGCATCCCTGTTAAAATTAGAGACAGAAGCGCTTCCCAAGTGTCCTGCTGCTCCTGCTCACACAACTCCTTCTTCCTCTCCTCTCCTCTCCTCTCCTCTCCTCTCCTCTCCCAAAATCCTGCCAAGGTGAAAAGCATCACCTGTAAAACACCCTGAGAGGTTCAGCTTTATTAATTCAACAATTCCCATTAGACTCTTATAAAATCACCTTTTACCAAAAGAAAACCGTAAGAATTATTTTTTTTAATTCTGTTTCTGCTGATTATGTGCCCAAACCCTGCAGTATTGGTCTAAAAGGACTTAGGACCTGTAAATTGCGAGGTTTAAAAGCACAGACAGCGTTTCCATCACACACACACCCATTAGATTTACGTGACAAATGAAATTTTACCGGGTTATTTATATTTTTAAAGTATCAGCTGAGGCATTTCAATCCTGGACCTTCTTAAGTACTCGTTGCCTCTAAATGAACTGGATGTGTTGTATAATGGAATTACTAGATTTGTATGAAATTGTAGCTCTGGGACCCATCACTGTGTGATGCTTTCTACTTTCAACCGGCTTTGTTTATCACAGAGAAGGGAACTGAATTAGCATAAGACACTACAAAGTAGTAAAGGGATTTTAGGACCCTGTCTATTTGACCTCCTATTGACCTGGGCTAATTCATATTCTCCCTGGGACGCTCTAACAGGTCATTTTGTATTTGGGGGGAAAAAAATAAATTAAAAAAAAAATAAAAATCAGGTCGAGTTGTGGCTGCACATCCCTCGGCCCCGTGGCAGCAGAGACACGGAATTCCCTCTCTGCTCTCACACACACTCACACGTGGCTGTGCTCCTCCTCCTCGAAAGGAAAATGAACTTTTATTTGTAAATTACCACATAAGAGGTGGTTATTTGTCTGACTCATTGCATTCCCCTGGCTGCTGCTGTGAGCGGGGCCGTTTGTAAGGGCGGCGGGGGAGAGGGAATGGCAGGAGCAGGGAACGGGGAAGGTGTGCAAGCACAGGGAAATGTCCTTGCACACTCACAGACACACTCACACAAGGCATTCCCCACACTTGGTGTTCACAGAATCGCCACGGAAAGGCTCTGGGTTGGAAGGGATCTTAAATATCGCCCTTCCTCCAGACCAGGTTGTTCCAAGCCTCATCCAGCCTGGCCTCAAACACTTCCAGGGATGGGGAACTTTATCCTGCTGTGTGATGACTGGAGGGAACAGTTTTGGTGTAAAGGAGATGGAGGAGCTGCTCAGGAGGTTCTGCTTTGTCCAGCTTGGAGGAGGCACTTGACCCTAAAACTCTTCCTGGCCTTCAGGCTGATTTTTGTGGGAAATCAGGCTG
>VWYE01006607.1:1799-15252 GCA_013398995.1 Alaudala cheleensis
TGAGAGATGAGATTTGTAAAATAAACATCTGCAGTCCCCAACCCAGATGTTCTCTGATTCCTTCTTTCAAGCATGGGCAGGTGAGAAGGAAGATTTACACTGCCAGGGTTAATCTCAGAAGAGAGAACTCCGACATTAATATTTACCAGTGTGTTTAAGTTGAAAATCAAGGGAAAACCTCAGTTTAAAAACCACAATTTATAGGAACAGGTGAAGAAAAAGTGGGATTTGGCATTGGAATGCTGGGAATTGCTTTTAACTTCAGTTACAACCAAAACAACCATCAAAATGAAGAAGTAACTTCAAAATCTTCATTTTGGGCTGTGGAAAAGTTTCTTTCTTCTCCACTCTTTTTATGAAGTTCTGTCAGGAGCTGGAAGTGTTGAGAGGGAGAACCCCCTCTGCTGTGTGGCTTTATTCTTGTTTAAGTCTGAAAACATGGATTTATTGAGCAACTTCACCTCAGGAGTGGAGCCAGGTTAGCCCAGTTTTCTGCTGCCCTGTACCAAGGGAAAGGAGGAGAGGAAATGGCCTCCAATGGCACCAGGGCAGGCTCAGGGTGGAGATTGGGAAGGAAAATTCCCCTGGCAGAGTGGTCAGGCCTTGGGCTGAGCTGCCCAGGGAGGTTTGGAGTCCCTGTGTGTGGCAGTGCTCAGGAGCAGTCTGGGGGTGGCCCTTGGGGACAGGCTTTGGGCTGGTGCTGGAGCTGCTGGGGTGGCTCTGGCTCATCCTGGAGGTCTCATCCCACCCTGATTTTTCTGGAATTCTGTGACCTGAAGCCTGCTCAGGCTCTCACAGATCCCTCCTTTCCTGGGATGGCAGAGCCAGGGTTCAGCTCCTGCTGCTGATCCCCAGGAATTCTGGAAATCCTCTGGCCAGAGCACCAAGGCAGGTGGGAGTTTGGTTTCTCAGGGGAGCCAAAGCTCCTGAAACTCAGAAAATTGACAAAACCTGCAGCTTATTTGTGCTAAATTCAATAAAGACACTGGAACAAGTGGCATCCTCAGGGAAGTGCCCTGATGTGACCAGGATCTGGGGCTGCTGGGGCACTTCTTGTCCTGTCTCTGCATCACAGCTAGGATGGAAAGGTGTAAAAAGGTCTGGAAGGAATTATAGATATAATTTAACATTTGGAAAGGGTTTTGGAAAATTGTCTTTACAAAGAGCCAGTGGGTCTGCTGTAGATAAAACCAGCACTGAGAGAGAAAAGAAACATTGGGAAGGATTCCACTGATTGATGAATGGGAAAGAAGATTTTTTGCCTTTACAAACAAAGCCTAGGTTTGCTGATAAATGAAATTGGGTATTGAAAGATGGAAGAAACAATGGGGGAAACCCATAAATTCCATGAGAATTAAGAATTAAAAATGGGGGGTTATAGGTTAAAGGGGAATCTTTAGGTATGGGGCATTCTGGGAATTCTGTGCCTCTCAGGTACCTCAGCCAATGGGGAAAGAGAGAGGGAANGGTACCCAGCCTGAGAGCAAGGACAGAGTTGTCTTTACAAAGAACCAGATAAAACCAGCACTGAGAGAGAAAAGAAACATTGGGAAGGATTCCACTGATTGATGAATGGGAAAGAAGATTTTTTGCCTTTACAAACAAAGCCTAGGTTTGCTGATAAATGAAATTGGGTATTGAAAGATGGAAGAAACAATGGGGGAAACCCATAAATTCCATGAGAATTAAGAATTAAAAATGGGGGGTTATAGGTTAAAGGGGAATCTTTAGGTATGGGGCATTGTGGGAATTCTGTGCCTCTCAAGTACCTCAGCCAATGGGGAAAGAGAGAGGGAAATTGGGATAAAAAGGAGGCTGCATCCTCCAAAAATTGCAGAGACCCCAGGGGAAATGCCCCAAGGCCTCTCCCTTTATTTGGATAAATAAAAGGACTCCTCTGTCTCCTTTTTGGACACGAACCTCTGGCGTTTGTGGATTCATTTTCCCAACACAGCCCCTACAAAAGCACGTTGCAAAACACAAAATAAAGCTTAAAAACACGGGTTTTTTTGAAGTGCAAAATTCTGTGATTCTGTGAGTTTGTTTGAAGTGTAGCTCAGCTCCACAGAGACCATTTAAAATCCCATCTCCTCAGGATCTTTACCCCCAATTCCATGCTGGCATTCCCTGCTCCTGTGAATGTCTGGCTGGGAATCCCTCGGGGCAGGCACCTCCTCCCACTCCGTGTTTATTCCAGACAGACACTCCTGACGTGCTCGTGGGATTCCCAGCAGCTCCAAGGATGGATTTCCACCTTTGCAAGAGAGGTTTGTGACACCTCACCCATTTAGGAGACGGGAATTTGCCTTATTATCCATGAAAAGCTCTTTAATGAGGATTAGTAAAATTACCATCACATTTTCTAACTGGCCACAAGATTTGTTTATAAATTCCCAGCAAGGCCAAGTGTTTTCTGTCTGTGTTTTACTGGGAGAAAAGTAACATCAGACGCTCAGAACAGGAATTTGGGGTGGTGATGATGGCACTGGAAGAGCTCGGAGGTCTTTCCCAGCATTGATAATTCTGGGATAAGAGGAAGGGCACAAGGACAGGACAGGCTGCCTCTGCCACCAGGTGTAAATGCACTTTCAAACCATCCCATGGATCGTTTTTCTCCCACAAAACACAAGGATTCAGAAGGTGGGCACAGCATTTCCCAGCTCCAGAGGGCTGGGGGGTTTCCAACCCCGCTTGGAGAAGCTGTTTCTGATCCTGGTTGTCCAAAGGTTTTCCCTGACTTTGGCCATTGGAACACGTGCAGGATTGGATCCTCACACCTGGACAGGGAATTACTTGTGGAGAAATGGAGTTTGTGGGAATGGGAGAAGCTTCATGGAATCATGGAATGGCTTGGGTTGGAAGGGACCTTAAAGATGGTCTCATTCCAAATCCTGGGACACCTTCCACTGTCCCAGGTCGTTCCAACCTGGCCTTGGGCTCTTCCAGGGATGGGGCAGCCACAGCCTGGTTTGGAGGTGAGGGAGGATCAGCTTGGATTTGCCTTCCAGCAGATCCTGCTGATCCATGGATCTGCCCTGGCTGTNATCCATGGCTCTGCCCTGGCTGTGGGAAACTCGCCCTGAGTTTGGTTTGAAGGCTCTTGGGTATTTCCAAAAATCTAGAATTCCAAAAAACTTCCAAGATCTTTTTTTATTTAAATCACCAAAATTTTGGCAGCATGTGAGATCTCTTCCTTATCTCTGTAGGCAGCTCCTCTGGCTTGTGAAGCAGGANGGTTTGGAGGTGAGGGAGGATCAGCTTGGATTTGCCTTCCAGCAGATCCTGCTGATCCATGGATCTGCCCTGGCTGTGGGACACTCGCCCTGAGTTTGGTTTGAAGGCTCTTGGGCGTTTCCAAAAATCAAGAATTCCAAAAATTCCCAAGTTTTTTATTTAAATCACCAAAATTTTGGCAGGCTGTGAGATCTCTTCCTTATCTCTGTAGGCAGCTCCTCTGGCTTGTGAAGCAGGACAAGAAAAAAAGAAAAAAAAACCAAAAAAACCAAACAAAAACAGAAACAGAAAAAAAACCAAAAAAAACCAAAAAAACCCCAAAAAAAACCCAAAAAAAACCCAAAAAAAAAAAAAAAAACCAGAAAAACAAACAAACAGAAAAAAACCAGGAAAAAAAAAACCCAAAAAAAACCAAAAAAAAAAACCCCCAAAAAAACCCAAAAAACCCACAAACAACTGTGGGAATTATTCTCCCTGTGATTCCCGAGGAGGAATTAATGTCCCACGTTAGTTCTTGCTCCCTCTCTGCCACCCCACAGCCAATTTTGCTCCTGGCTAATTAGGAAGCCAACACGGAGTGAGACACCTTGTGTGCTGGAAGAGCTTCCCTGGAGATCCATCCTCACTCCTCGTGGAGAGCCGGGAGGGGAATCCATTAAAAAGAACAACAAAAAAAAAATCAATCACCTAATTAGAAAACATTATCTGAGGTAATGATGCCAATTAAAGAGCGCTGCAGCCATTTGGAGTGTCTGAGGAGGGTGAGCCCTGGGGGACACCAATCCTGCTCCCCCTGGCACTGAGCCCTGGCATTCCTTGGGAATGTGCCGGGAATCGGGGGCTGCCAGGAGGGAATTTCAGAGGGGAAAACTTCTCTCCTGGCCTTGGAGGTGAACTGGGAGAGGTTTTCAACCCGAGTAAGAGAACAACCCCCAAAACATTCCCAGAAATGGAGAAGGGTTGAGGGAGAAGTGAGGAATTTGGGAGCTCCTGGAGCAGGGATTTGGGGAGTTGGTGGTGGTGGTTGATCCATGTGGAGCTCAGGGATGGAGTTTGCCTGCTCTCCTTCCAGCACCAGAACTGCACACAAGAAATTCCTTTTCCTTCCAGCACCTCCACACAATCCCAAGATTCCCAGGAGTTGGAACATCCTTGGGAAAATGTCACTTTTATCCCTTGGAAGTCACACCAAAAACACCTTTAAATTTTTTTAATGTCTGAGGTGTCCCTGCCCACAACAAGATGATTTNACACGAGTTTTTTTGAAGTGCAAAATTCTGTGATTCTGTGAGTTTTTTTGAAGTGCAGCTCAGCTCCACAGAGACCATTTAAAATCCCATCTCCTCAGGATCTTTACCCCCAATTCCATGCTGGCATTCCCTGCTCCTGTGTGTGTGTCTGGCTGGGAATCCCTCGGGGCAGGCACCTCCTCCCACTCCGTGTTTATTCCAGACAGACACTCCTGAGGTGCTCGTGGGATTCCCAGCAGCTCCAAGGATGGATTTCCACCTTTGCAAGAGAGGTTTGTGACACCTCACCCAATTTAGGAGGGAGGAATTTGCCTTATTATCCATGAAAAGCTCTTTAATGAGGATTAGTAAAATTACCATCACATTTTCTAACTGGCCTGGGGAGCCACAAGATTTGTTTATAAATTCCCAGCAAAGCCAAGTGTTTTCTGTCTGTGTTTTACTGGGAGAAAAGTAACATCAGACGCTCAGAACAGGAATTTGGGGTGGTGATGATGGCACTGGAAGAGCTTGGAGGTCTTTCCCAGCATTGATGATTCTGGGATAAGAGGAAGGGCACAAGGACAGGACAGGCTGCCTCTGCCACCAGGTGTAAATGCACTTTCAAACCATCCCATGGATCGTTTTTCTCCCACAAAACACAAGGATTCAGAAGGTGGGCACAGCATTTCCCAGCTCCAGAGGGCTGGGGGGTTTCCAACCCCGCTTGGAAAAGCT
Source organism: Alaudala cheleensis (assembly GCA_013398995.1). Classification (NCBI taxonomy): domain Eukaryota; kingdom Metazoa; phylum Chordata; class Aves; order Passeriformes; family Alaudidae; genus Alaudala; species Alaudala cheleensis. The sequence continues at coordinate 7,001 of VWYE01006607.1, forward strand.
GTTTCTGATCCTGGTTGTCCAGAGGTTTTCCCTGAGGAGCTGCACAGCCCCTGACTTTGGCCATTGGAACACGTGCAGGATTGGATCCTCACACCTGGACAGGGAATTACTTGTGGAGAAATGGAGTTTGTGGGAATGGGAGAAGCTTCATGGAATCATGGAATGGCTTGGGTTGGAAGGGACCTTAAAGATGGTCTCATTCCAAATCCTGGGACACCTTCCACTGTCCCAGGTCGTTCCAACCTGGCCTTGGGCTCTTCCAGGGATGGGGCAGCCACAGCCTGGTTTGGAGGTGAGGGAGGATCAGCTTGGATTTGCCTTCCAGCAGATCCTGCTGATCCATGGATCTGCCCTGGCTGTGGGACACTCGCCCTGAGTTTGGTTTGAAGGCTCTTGGGCGTTTCCAAAAATCAAGAATTCCAAAAATTCCCAAGTTTTTTATTTAAATCACCAAAATTTTGGCAGGCTGTGAGATCTCTTCCTTATCTCTGTAGGCAGCTCCTCTGGCTTGTGAAGCAGGACAAGAAAAAAAGAAAAAAAAAACCCAAAAAAGCAAACAAAAACAGAAACAGAAAAAAACCCAAAAAAACCAAACAAAAAAAACCAAACAAACAAAAAAACAAAAAAAAAACCCAGAAAAACAAACAAACAGAAAAAAAAACAGAAAAAAAAAAAACCAAAAAAACCCCAAAAAACCCCACAAAAAAAAACCCAAAAAACCCACAAACAACTGTGGGAATTATTCTCCCTGTGATTCCCGAGGAGGAATTAATGTCCCACGTTAGTTCTTGCTCCCTCTGCCACCCCACAGCCAATTTTGCTCCTGGCTAATTAGGAAGCCAACACGGAGTGAGACACCTTGTGTGCTGGAAGAGCTTCCCTGGAGATCCATCCTCACTCCTCGTGGAGAGCCGGGAGGGGAATCCATTAAAAAGAACAACAACAAAAAAAATCAATCACCTAATTAGAAAACATTATGTGAGGTAATGATGCCAATTAAAGAGCGCTGCAGCCATTTGGAGTGTCTGAGGAGGGTGGGCCCTGGGGGACACCAATCCTGCTCCCCCTGGCACTGAGCCCTGGCATTCCTTGGGAATGTGCCGGGAATCGGGGGCTGCCAGGAGGGAATTTCAGAGGGGAAAACTTCTCTCCTGGCCTTGGAGGTGAACTGGGAGAGGTTTTCAACCCGAGTAAGAGAACAACCCCCAAAACATTCCCAGAAATGGAGAAGGGTTGAGGGAGAAGTGAGGAATTTGGGAGCTCCTNCCTCCCTCCTGGCCTTGGAGGTGGGCACAGGGTTTGGAGGTGAATTGGGAGAGGTTTTCAACCCAAGTAAGAGAAACAACCTCCAAAACATTCCCAGAAATGAAGTGAGGAATTTGGGAGCTCCTGGAGCAGGGATTTGGGGAGTTGGTGGTGGTGGCTGATCCATGTGGAGCTCAGGGATGGAGTTTGCCTGCTCTCCTTCCAGCACCAGAACTGCACGGAAGAAATTCCTTTTCCTTCCAGCACCTCCACACAATCCCAAGATTCCCAGGAGTTGTTACATCCTTGGGGAAATGTCAGTTTTATCCCTTTGAAGTCACACCAAAAACACCTTTAAATTTTTTTAATGTCTGAGGTGTCCCTGCCCACAACAAGATGATTTTTAAGGTCCCTCTTTAAGGCAAGGACACCTTCCCTTGTCCCAGGTGGCTCCAAGCCGGTGGCTCCAAGCCCAGTCCTTGGACATTTAATCCAGGGATCCCTGGAAGCCACAGCTTCTCCAGGCAACCTATTCAGGTGTGACTAAATAAAACTGGAATTGTGTAAAATGTGCTGATTATTTATTATCAACCAGGNTTTAAGGCAAGGACACCTTCCCTTGTCCCAGGTGGCTCCAAGCCCAGTCCTTGGACATTTCCAGGGATCCAGAGAATCCAGGGATCCCTGGAAGCCACAGCTTCTCCAGGCAACCTATTCAGGTGTGACTAAATAAAACTGGAATTGTGTAAAATGTGCTGATTATTTATTATCAACCAGGAGCTTTTTATATTTTGAGGACTTTTCATTTTCTTGGTGCTTTTTGTCTTGTGCTTTTCTTTTTTCCTTCTTCAGTGGGAGAAGAGGAATGGAACAAATGATGGGGATTGGGCTTGTGACTCTGGGGCTGCTCTTCCTTTTCCACACACCCTGCAAGGAAAGCTGCTGGAATTCAGAGTGTTTCATGTGAAATCCCTGGATCACCAAGGTGGGAAGAGCCCCTGAGGATCAGCCAGAGCCACCCCAGCAGCTCCAGCACCAGCCCAAAGCCTGTCCCCAAGGGCCACCCCCAGACTGCTCCTGAGCACTGCCACACACAGGGACTCCAAACCTCCCTGGGCAGCTCAGCCCAAGGCCTGACCACTCTGCCAGGGGAATTTTCCTTCCCAATCTCCACCCTGAGCCTGCCCTGGTGCCATTGGAGGCCATTTCCTCTCCTCCTTTCCCTTGGGACAGGGCAGCAGAGCCCGACCCCCCTCACTGCCCCTTCTCCAGGGAGTTGTGGACAGAACTTGGAGGAAGAGCTCAGATCCAGAAAAATCCAGGAAGATTTTCCAGGCACCTGGAAGAGCCCCAGAGGTTTAGGCAGAGCATCCCTCCCTCCCTGCCTTCATCCTTCCACACCCATGGGCAAAGCCTTGGCTCTCTGTGGAAATAATTCCAGCTCCAAATANACATTTTGGAGAAATAATTTGGCTTCTGCTTTACCAAGGAAGTTGTCATCTTCTGGTGAAAATTAACGAGTTATTAGTGGATTTTAAGCCATTATCCCATAAAATTCAGGATGTATCCCTACAATTCCTCATGGACACATGGAGTTAACCCCAACGAACACCTGTGATTATTCTGTGGTGATAGAGAATGTGAGAATTTGGGTGGTAAATCTGCAGGCAAAGCACAGAAGGATAAAAATCAAAATTAATCGTTGCTTTATTCCCTGTTCATGCAGCCCAACCTGGAATGGCTCCAAAGTCCTGATATTCCAAATTTCCTGAGGTGTCACTGAGGGGCTCCGGTGGAGAAGGAGAAGCTCTGGGAGGGATTTCATCGCTCTCCACAAATCCTTGACGTGGAAACTGCCTGAAAACATCATTTTTGGGGCTGGCCATGCTTGGTTTGGGGTAAATTCTGTTTATTTTAGTGATTTTTATCACAAAAATCGGATCTCACCATTGATGACATGGGCAGAATGGGAGCTTCAGACAAAGGTTTTTGGAATTATGAGGTGCAGANTGTAAATTCTGATTATTTTAGTGATTTTTTTACCACAAAAATCGGGTATCACCATTGATGACACGGGCAGAATGGGAGCTTCAGGCAAAGTTTGTCAGAATTATGAGGTGCAGAAATCACCTAAATTCCTTCTCAAAGAGGAACTCTGGACCCAATCTTAGCCCCGGACTTAATCAAGAGTTTATATCTAAATGATTATATAGACGTAATCGAATTTTTATACAACTCAGGATTAAGAATGACAACCCCAATGTATTTTTATAAAAATAATAAATTAGGGTGATGATTAGCCTAAAAACCTTAATCAGAATTATTTACTAAGTGGTAGCTATAACTACTAACAGAGTCCACTGTATTGAAGGAATTAAATTAATATAAGGATTAATTAAATTAATACACCAATCATTGTGTAGAGACTGACGTCACTCACCCAGACTAAGGAAACTGGGCTAAATTTGGGAATTCCCCGCTCCTGGGAGGAATCTCTGTGAAAGGGAACGTTCAAAACGTTAATCCCGTTAAAAAGTGGGATTTTACGGGATAACATCAGCCAGGCAGCAGCTTTAGATAAGTTATCAGCACTTTCCCTTGTTAGCGCCTTTATCGGCTCCCTTATCAGCATCTCCGCCTCATTAGCAGGGTGATTAACGCCGGGATTGATGAGCCAGGCTGCTCAGCACTCAAACGAAGCCGCCTCATCCCTTCACCGCTCACAGCTCCGCTTTTAGGGGTTGTTCCAGTCGGGCTTTTCCCACTCCAGGCGTCCCCATCCCGGTTTTAGGGATAAGCACGGAAGGGAAGAGCCCTTTGCTTTTCCCGACAACTGCGAGGGATTAAAAGCCTGAACTCCAAACCCACGGAGCCTTGGCTCCCTCCTCAGGATGCGGGATTCACCCCGAGTTTGAAGGAGCAAGGAATATTCCTTGATTCCAGAGAGGAGGAATTTGGGGCTGTGCCACCAACTCAGTGTCTCCCACCTTTCCCAAACTCTGGATGTGTTCCATGGGGCTTGGAGCAGCCTGGGACAGTGGGAGGTGTCCCTGCCTTTGGCAATGGGTGGAACTGGGTGGGTTTCAAGGTCCCTTCCAGCCCAAACCATTCCACGATTCCCTGATTTGATGATTCCCATCATCCCTCGTGGAGCCGCACGCGAGCTCCGGTCGCTGCTCCCTGTCACGCCTGGAATCCCTCTGGCGTCCCCTTTGCACTTTCCTGGGAAAAAAAACCCCAAAACAACCCCCACTTGATGGATTCTTTATGGAGGCAACATTTCCCTTCCCCTTTTTCCAAGGGTTCTCCGCCTGTTCATTGTTTTCCCCCGGCGATCCGGAAGATTCTACAACCTGACCCGAGTGTAACCCTGATTTCCCGTGGCAGATAAAACGCTGTTTAACGCCTGACAAAGAAAACAACCCGCAACACCCCCCGAGGAAAAAAAACCAAACCAAACCATCAAACCAAGCAGCTGCTGTTTTTCACCGGGGTGAAGAGAATAAACAGCCCGTGCTGGAGCTCGGAGAGGGTTCTGGAGACAAATGTTCTGTCACACGTTTTGTGTGCGGGGGAAAAAAAAGACAACAGAGGATGTTTCTGAGCAGCCCAGGCAGAGATAAACACGGGGAGAGGAGTTATTTGAAGGGGGTAGGACTGGGAATCGCTGTGCTGAGGACATTGAGGTTCAGCCTTGGGTGCTGCAGGAGAATCCCGGGATGGTTTGAGTTGGGAGAGACCTCAAAGCCCATCCCATTCCATCTTCCACTATCCCGGGTTGCTCCAAGCCCTGTCCAAGCTGGCCTTGGACANGATTCCCATCATCCCTCGTGGAGCCGCACGCGAGCTCCGGTCGCTGCTCCCTGTCACGCCTGGAATCCCTCTGGCGTCCCCTTTGCACTTTCCTGGGAAAAAAAACCCCAAAACAACCCCCACTTGATGGATTCTTTATGGAGGCAACATTTCCCTTCCCCTTTTTCCAAGGGTTCTCCGCCTGTTCATTGTTTTCCCCCGGCGATCCGGAAGATTCTACAACCTGACCCGAGTGTAACCCTGATTTCCCGTGGCAGATAAAACGCTGTTAAACGCCTGACAAAGAAAACAACCCGCAACACCCCCCGAGGAACAAAAACCAAACCAAACCATCAAACCAAGCAGCTGCTGTTTTTCACCGGGGTGAAGAGAATAAACAGCCCGTGCTGGAGCTCGGAGNAAGCACGGAAAAGCCAAACTTCCATGTTGGCTAATTAGGCAGACAAACCTCAGGCATGAAACTGGAGGTGGAGTTCGTGGCCAGGGTTTTGGTGCAGGATTCCCTGTTTATTTAACTGCTCTGGATGTGACTTTTCCTCCCTTTTTTTTCCCCCTGCTTTTGGGTGCTGAGCTGTCACAGGTGCAGAGAATTGTTGTTATTCCTCATCCAAAATCCTCAAAGTCAGGTTGGACGGGGTTTGGAGCAACCTGAAGGTGTCCAGGTGGAACTGGACGATCTTTAAGGTCCCTTCCAACCCAAAAACTTCTGTGATTCCATGGAAAATGTAACAGGAAACATCATCATAAAACGTGTGCCAGACCAATTTCTTTCTGAAGTGCTGCTCCAGGGCCAACTGAGGGCTCTGTAATTTCCAAGAGAGTGTTTAAGGAGCAGCAGCAGGATGAGGATGAGAGAGGAAAACTGAAGACAACAGCTAAATGTGTGGTTTGAGTGAGTTCAGTGTTAATTTAGGATGTTGTGGTCACTCCAGACAGAGAGAGAGGGAAAGAAAAAGGCTGGGGAGTGCTGCAGAGATGGTTCCACTAAAAGCTAATTTCAATATTAGCGCTGGAGAATGGGTTTGATTCAGCCACACCTCTCCCATTTGGAAAGGAAAAGTGCATTTTTCCATTTCGAAACAAGTGCTGGTTTCTTGGAGTCTCGAGTGTCGGTGGCAAAAAGCATCTTTGATTTCCAAAGAAACGTGTCTGAGTTGATTATTTCATCTGCTCCCAGGTACAAAATCAAGCAGTTCCTGATCAAACCTAAAGGTTTCTTCCCAAAGTGCTCCATCAGGGTGAGTTTGTAGTGGAGTTCACACCTCATTTTCCACAAAACACAGGTTGAGAACTCTGAGTCAAATCTTCACAAGTTACAGAGGAAAAAAAAAGGAAAAACTTTCTGATTTTGAACTGCCACCATAAAATCTTGTGGGTCTGAAACAAGGAAAGACCCATTAGGTCATCAAAAATAAAAAAAAAACCCCAGGGATCTTTCTGATTCAGATTTGGCTGCAAACACAGGGGTGCTGCTCCAATAATTTGTGAACGTGGCCTTTTAGAAAGTTCTATTTTCAGTCAAAAGGAGAAACTTTTAAAAAGTTTGGCATCCTGCAAAACAGCCTGTGTGGATAAAAAAATCGTTGTTGTTGAAGTTAAGTACTCAAAAATGATGGGCCGTGGTGTTTTAATGGGATGGTTTGGGGATCACCAGGTACCCAGAGCAGAAATCCCCTCCCGAAGCTTCAGAGGTGCTTTTCCCCTGGACAAAGAGATAAACGGAACCCGCTGGAGCTGCAAATGGATTTTTGCATTGTTAGGCAGGAGTGCAAACGAGTCTTTTGCACTCCTGACCCCAGACAGGCTGACTTTGGAGAGGGCAGGTCAGTCCCTGCTTCCTCTATTGCTGAACACTGATAAACCCCTGGGAATTATCTCTGCCTGAAACCTGGAGGCTGTGGCGAGGAAGGGGATGAGGAACACGAGCCTTTCCCGTGCTGGGACAAAGCCAGGGTCACCAGGGTGGCAGCAATGGCAGCTTTGAGCTGTGAGAGGGAGGAAACCATCCCAGTCCGGGAGCTTCCCAGTGGGATGAGGACACTGGGATACACCAAGAGGTGCACGAGTGGGAAGAACGTGTCACAACCCCCGAGGTGTCCCAGTGGGAAACAGATGTGAGAGGGCAGGAGGAATTGGGGTAAGAAGATGAGAGATCCCAATGTTCATTGGAGTTGATTCCATGTATCCATGAGGAATTGCAGGGATACATCCTGAATTTTATGGGATAATGGCTTAAAATCCACTAATAACTCATTAATTTTCAACAGAAGGTGACAACTTCCTCAGCAACCCAATCTTGGTAAAGAAAAAACCAGATTTACCTCTCTAAAATATCCCAAATTTTCCACTACCACCAGTGACACAGTTTGTACATTCCCAAACCCACCAGGATGTTCCTCAAACTTCCCAGATCCCGTTTTTTTCTGGCAGCTGGGGCCAAAATTGCTTGAGAAAGTTGATTTTCCTGCTGGAGATGCCTCATTTCTGTGCTACAGTGTCCTCATGGAGAGATGTGAGTTCCTCAGAGGATTCCCAAGGGGACAATGTCCAAGAGAAGTCCCAGAGGGAAGGTGAGAGGCACCAAGAGCACAGGTGTGATGCAGGTAAGGTGAAGGGTGTAAAAGATTGTGCAGAAGAAGAATAAAAAGCTGATGCTTGGGACCATCTTTGCTGTCAGTCATGGCTCCTCTGTCACGTGGTGGACCTGATGTGATTTTGGGGTGATTTGGGCAGACGACTGCGGCCCCAAGAGCAGTGAGATGGTGGAGCCCAGCTGGGCTGACCAAAAGCCTGAAGAAACAAACACACCAACCCCAGGTGGGAGCTGAGTATCACAGGATCACAGAATTTATAGGTTGGAAGAGACCTTTAAGATCATTGAGTTCTAACACCTCAACCAGATCATGGCACCCAGTGCCACGTCCAGGATTTTGTTAAACACATCCAGGGATGGTGACTCCACCACCTCCCTGGGCAGATCATTCCAGTATTTAACCACTCTTTATGTGAAAAACTTTTCCCTAATATCCAGCCTGGATTTCCCTTGGCACAGTTTGAGGCTGTGTCCTCTGGTTCTGTCAGTGCTGCTGGGAGACAGAGCCCAACCCCAGCTGAGCACAGGCACCTTTAGGGAGCTGTACAGAGTGATGAGGTCACCCCTGAGTCTCCTTTTCTCCAGGCTGAACAACCCCAGC